>WNWK01007096.1:0-97922 GCA_009830355.1 Cherax destructor | reverse complement strand
TTTCAGGGTCGATCATAGCTAAAGGAAAAAGGGGGGTGTTCAAATCGAGTGTTGGGGAAGAGTTAAAACTGAACATCTGGAATACTCATCCCATGTAGTACAACTCGGTTCGGTTCTCTGAGCACCTCCAAAACTTTGCGGTTTGTCGTTCAGCAAGCCCTTACCGGGTGGGGCTACTGGTGTTTGGGGTGAATGTCAAACCTGGAAAAAAAGGTCCTTCATTGGGGTTTTTGAACCCGACCCATTGTCTGACAGGAGAACACGTGGGCAGGTAGGGCAGCGATCGCTCACGGGCTTTGCGACTGCTGGGCGTTTTGTCGGGGATGGTCAACTGCAGCCCCGCGTAAAGTTATCTCCTTAAAAGCGGTTTTTATTCCCTTCCGAGGTCGAAAAATTCGTCAAATCGAAGAAGTTCTCTCCCAGGGCTCCTTTGTAATGGGATACTTCAGAATGGGATTGGGACCCGTGACAGTACCCTTGTGTTGTAAGCAAACGACACACTGGTGTACATACTTGGCAATTTCCGCTGCCATCTTAGGCCAGAAATATTTCATTCTAGCCTGTTTGATGCTGCGGTCCTTCCCGGGGTGCGCTGCGCCTGGGACATCGTGGATCAACTTGAGAGTCGTGGGCACCAGGGACTCCGGTATCACCAGTTGGTGTACGGTTCTGCCGGGGTCCACTAGTCGAGCTACACGACACAGTACTCCTTGATTGACCACTAAGTCTGTCAGCGGAACGGGCGACTTGACTCGCGGGCCAACGTCCTCCTTGGTTAGGAATCGAAGGACTGGTGACCACACCGGGTCCTGCCGTTGGGCTCTCTCTAGGTCCTCGACGGAGAACGAGTTGTCTGCACTGACAAAGGCTATATGCCTCGACAAGGCGTCGGCCACGACATTTTGCTTACCCGGTACATAGCAGATTTCGGGATTGTAGTCGTTAAAGGTGAGAGACCACCGAGCATGTTTCCCAGAGAGATTCTTGTTTGCAAAAAGGGATAATAACGGCAGATGATCCGTGTAAATCTTGATAGGATACTGGTAAATAATGTCTCTGAAGTGGTTCAAAGCCCAGACGATGGCTAAGGCTTCTAGCTCTGTCACAGAGTAATTGACTTCAGCTTTGGTAAGAACACGGCTAGCATAAGCTATTGGCTGTTGCTTACCATTAGATTCCTGCGACAAGACTGACGCACCACCACCACACCTCAAAACGACCTCACCTCGCGTCTCTTGTAGCTGTAGGAAGGGCGTCGAGACGCTGCTGGATGCAGAAGGGTGTAGGAGAATCCTGGAGAGTTGTAGAATAGGAGATGAACACACACGTGACTGCTTCAGGCTGGGGAGCTGGAGATGACGCTCTATGTCGCGATTTTGTGGAAAAATCGTGGACGATGCTCTGACTCAGGCACCCACCAGACGCTGGGAGCTACGGCTGATGCGATAAGCCAGCAGATGACCTGGATATGACTGGCTTGGTCGGATGATCGACTGGGCGGTGGGTCCCCTACACTACACTCTGCCGTGAACCACTGCTGTCACCACTGTTAAGTCTATCTTCTTATCTTCCTTACTTGGGCAGTAGAATGGTAGCGAAGGTGCAGAGATACGGCCGATGACTAGACTCAGTTTATTAATGGCAAGGTGTAGGTGTACACGGGGACAGAGTGCGAGGGGACCGGGAGCCAGTTCGTAGGAGGAGATGCTGCTTCAGTGAGGTAGGCCGTGTTAGTGAGAGAGAAGCATGGCTGACCAGCCCGACCTTGATAGGCCTATAGAGGGCAGCACCATAGTGCCGCGCAGTTTGAAACAGCCTCAGGGTAGGCTGTTTACACTGGTTACTGGTGTGCTATCCTGGTTACTGGTGTGCTATCCTGGTTACTGGTGTGTTATCCTGGTTACTGGTGTGCGCTATCCTGGTTACTGGTGTGCTATCCTGGTTACTAGTGTTATCCTGGTTACTGGTGTGTTATCCTGGTTACTGTTGTGTTATCCTGGTTACTGGTGTGTTATCCTGGTTACTGGTGTGCTATCCTGGTTACTGGTGTGCTATCCTGGTTACTGGTGTGCTATCCTGGTTACTGGTGTGTTATCCTGGTTACTGGCGTGTTATCCTGGTTACTGGAGTGTTATCCTGGTTACCGGAGTGTTATCCTGGTTACTGGTGTGTTATCCTGGTTACTGGTGTGTTAGCCTGGTTACTGGTGTGCTATCCTGGTTACTGGTGTGCTATCCTGGTTACTGGTGTGCTATCCTGGTTACTGGAGTGCTATCCTGGTTACTGGAGTGCTCTCCTGGTTACTGGAGTGCTATCCTGGTTGCTGGTATGCTATCCTGGTTACTGGTGTGTTATCCTGTCATATTACAGTGGTCTCGAGAATGGGTAATATCCCGTTGATTAACAATTTGTATATATAGTAACTTCAAGAATTTTGATAGGCAGTGTTACAGCAATTAGGGCAGCCTCTATGCACTTCGCCAACGTAAATCTTCTTCCCTGATGGCTAATCTAGTCTCGGTGAATTTCATGAGGTGTCCAACATCGTCCACCAACATCGTCCCTGTATTGGACACACGCGTTTCTGCTGTCATCATGGTTGCAAGTGGTTTTGTGTCCCCTGATCCTAATATTCAGAGATCTGGCTGTTTCCCCCACATATACTTTGTCACACACCCCACATGGTATTGTTATTGTAACCACGAACGAGTGGTTACAACCTTACAAGAATCACGTACAGCTCTGCTGGGTGCGTGATTCTTGTAGGATTTGGTGGCCCTGTAGGTTAGAGTGTCATGTGGTTTTCGCTCACCATGAGGCGGGCCAAAACAACATGGGTTCGAATCCTTGGCTAGTCGCAGTGTTGTTATTGATGGTATTGTGTATATTCCTGCGCTCGGGTTTTTGTACTATGTTTCTAATAGTTGAAGAGCTGGTGGATATTTTATTAAGTTTTCTGTCTGGTGTTTTAGAAACGTTAGTTGCAAAGTTGTTGAGCGGTAAAACGATGTAACTCGGAAGCTTTACTTCAACTGGATTGATGTTGGTCTTGTTGAGGATACGTGTTGCAAATTTCCTTGCAATCATGTATGAGTGTCAGATCAAATAATGTTTTTTGTTTGTGTAGTATACGAAGTGTAGCTTACATTTAATAAAATGCAGAACAACCATTGTGGAAAAAATAGAGAAATTCCGAGCGGTTTCATGATTTCTCACGTTATCAAGGAACTATAAAAAATAAAAGACCAGCAGGAAGGCATATAAGGACGAGACTACACCACGAGGTGTAGTCTCGTCCTTATGTTCTTATGTTTTTATATGGTGTGATGTATGTCCTCGAGGAACTGCCTACTGGAAATTATGTTGTTATAGGCTTCTTTCTGAGAGCCAGGAGACAAGATGTGAGGGTATGGTTGAGAGTGTGGCACTCCACTGTTACCCCCATTCACCACCCGCACACACTGATTCATCCACCCTAAGTGGGTGGCACCCTGACCCAGCTGGCCACACCCAGTGATTCATACACCCACAACTGTTATAATACACACCCTCAACACCCACACTACACCCCTCACCACCCACACTACACCCCTCATTACCCACACCACACACCCTCACCACCCACACCACACACCATCACCACACACCCTCACCACCCACACCACATACCATCACCACACACCATCACCACACACCCTCACCACCCACACCACACACTATCACCACACACCCTCACCTCCCACACCACACACCATCACCACACACCCTCACCACCCACACCACACACCACCACACACCCTCACCACCCACACCACACACCATCACCACACACCCTCAACACCCACACCACACACCATCACCACACACCCTCACCACCCACACCACATACCATCACCACACACCATCACCACACACCCTCACCACCCACACCACACACTATCACCACACACCCTCACCTCCCACACCACACACCATCACCACACACCCTCACCACCCACACCACACACCACCACACACCCTCACCACCCACACCACACCATCACCACACACCCTCAACACCCTCACCACCCACACCACACCATCACCACACACCCTCACCACCCAAACCACACACCATCACCACACACCCTCACCACCCACACTACACACCATCACCACACACCCTCACCACCCACACCATACACCATCACCACACCCTCACCACCCACACCACACACCACCCTCACAGGAAGGACTCTTCATTGCGCATTACTCTTGAAATTATCAAATGATAACGTTGAATTACTCGACATTAAAGTGGAGAAGAAGAAGAGTCTTGATTTGTGTATATAAATCACCGTATATAAATCACCGTATATAAATCACCGTCAAT
The DNA here is from genome assembly GCA_009830355.1 of Cherax destructor. Classification (NCBI taxonomy): domain Eukaryota; kingdom Metazoa; phylum Arthropoda; class Malacostraca; order Decapoda; family Parastacidae; genus Cherax; species Cherax destructor. Next base: position 93,550 of record WNWK01007096.1, on the reverse strand, counting down.
AAGGACAGAGCAATTGACGGAACAGATAAGGAAGATAATCTGGGAGCCTAAGTTGAAAGATTTCTGTAATTAGATGATCCTAATAGACTTCTACCGTCTTTCCCACTACTTCTTGTCGCATTGTCCACCGTCTTTCCCACTACTTCTTGTCGCATTGTCCACACTGATCAGTGGGTATAAAGGCGTGTAGAGAAGGGACGATCAAAACAATGATTGTATAATGCATGGTAACAAATGTAGTAGTGCAAATAACAGGACGTTACAATATATCTGCCATGATGAAATTAAGACACATGTGCAACATTTGGGTCTTTATTGTAGACGTTTCGCCCTCCAGTGGCTTTATCAATACAAATTCAAGGACATAATTTGAAGACAGTAGAACTATATACACAAGATGAGGTAATCAGTCCCACAGTCTTGGAGTTGGTGTGAAGAGCACCGTAGTCTTGGAGGTTCTGGAGAACCTCCACGACTACGGTGTTTCACCTAGATCTAGGCTCTTTCTTTAAAGAATACTGAGAGTTCGTGCTAGTAATACTTTGCACTTTTTTATAAATAAGGAATTCCACGAATTCGGTCCAGGTGCTGAGTGAGCGGGCATGATTTCAATTTCTTTTCCAAATTCTATGGGATTAGTACTAATGTCAGTTAGTTGGTCTGCGCGGCCTTACGATCGTATGGAAAAGGTTTGTGCATTCTCCACCCTGCTGTCATTTAGTGGGTTTCTATTAGTGGGTATCTAATAGACAACATAAGCAGAAATGAGGTCAAGACCTGACTTGTATTACTCGGGTGTCAGGTCGAATGGAGGTGCAGACCTGAGGTCATGACCTGACTTGTATTTCTCTCTTCCTCGTTGGTCATGTTCAGCAGGGCAAATGAACACAAAAGAACATTACTTTCCTTTGCTTATTTACACATGGAAGATACTTGAGGGTCAGCTCACCTAAACTGCACGCTGGAGCGAAAGATGTGGGAGAAAGTGTGAATTAAACCCAGTGAAGAGCAGGGGAGGGCACCATGGAACAATTAGAGACCACTGTGTCAACAACCATGGTCCATCACTCTTCAACATACTACCAGCAGATATCAGGAACGCTGCAGGAACGAGAATACTAAGTGTTCAAAGAGAGACTGGAGAATCTTCCTTGACAAGTGGCAGGTGAGCCCCGGGTGTGGTGGTGTGTGGGATGGACTGCTGACTCCAAATACCTAACAACTTTATTATATAAAGTGGCGTACTGTATTCAATTGTGTTAACTGATGTGTGTAAACTATAGAAAGCCCCTTGTTATGCAAAACACTGACTTATGCAAACAGTTATACAAAATTATATAAAGCAGTTATATAAAGTTATACAAAGCAGTTATTCTAAATTATACAAATCAGTTATTCAAAGCAGTTATACAAAACTGACTTAGTGACTTGTATTGATTACAAGGCTAAACCCGCGCTAGTCAGACATTACTGTTATTATTACTTACCACAACGATGCTAATGTCATTCACACGTTCGTTCCTTCCAGAGCGGGCGCCTCGGTCCTGGTGAAGGTCTCTCCATCCATGGAACTGGAGCTACTCTCTCCCTTCCATCGGATCAAACCTGACTGTCTCCCGTCCCTCAGGCTCTGTATGACCCTCTACGGGATCACTCCTCCTCCTCCCCCCCCTCTGTATGACTGTAATGACGCATGTTTGTGTATACGCATGACGTCAGACGTCCACGCCCAGATGGTGCTCTGACAGCTGGCTCATGGCTGGCTTACTTTATTTAGTTTAGTCCCTTTACTGCTTTCTTGCATCTTCCTTTCTCCATCTCTTTTTGTTGTCCTCTCGAAAATATATATATATATATATATATATATATATATATATATATATATATATATATATATATATATATATATTAATGGCCAACCAGCAAGAGGTTCGGCAGACGGTGCAACATACGCACAATGAAAGGCAGGGGAGCCACGAGTACACCGAGAGACAACAGTAAGTTTAAGAGGCCTAAGACTGCTCAACAGACTCACTTTATACATAAGGTAGATTACCAGCAAGCACCTGGCTGCCTTCACGAGGGAACTTGACAAATTCTTCAAATTAATTCGTGATCAGTTGGGTTGTGGCTCGTATGTTGGACTGCTTGCGGGCAGCAGCACCAGCCTGGTTGATTAGGCCTTCATCCATCAGGAGGCCTGGTCAGGAACCGGTCCGGGAAAGGGGGGGGGTCACTGACTCCCAGAAATTTCCTTCAGGTATCCTTCAGCAAATATAAAAAATAAAGGTTAAATGATAAAACTTTTTTTTTTTTTTTTGAACTGAGCATTAAGTAATCCTGACCTAAATAAAGAAAACAAAGGAGGATAAATCAATATATTAAAATACATTCGTCTGCACCAACATTGATCGTACACCACTATGGTCTAAATCAGGGATGGCCAACCTATAGAGCATGCTCCAAAATTGGTGTATTGAATGATTAGAAGTGGCGCATTGAATGATAGAAGTGACGCATTGATTGATAGAAGTGGCGCATTGAATGATTAGAAGTGGCGCATTGAATGATAGAAGTGGCGCATTGAATGATAGAAGTGGCGCATTGAATGATAGAAGTGGCCCATTGAATGATAGAAGTGACGCATTGAATGATTAAAAGTGGCGCATTGAATGATAGAAGTGACGCATTGAATGATAGAAGTGGCGCATTGAATGATAGAAGTGACGCATTGAATGATTAAAAGTTTCGCATTGAATGATAGAAGTGGCGCATTGAATGATAGAAGTGGATCATCGAATGATTAAAAGTGGCGCATTGAATGATAGAAGTGGCGCATTGAATGATTAGAAGTGACGCATTGAATGATTAAAAGTGTCGCATTGAATGATAGAAGTGTCGCATTGAATGATAGAAGTGGCGCACTGCACCCCAGTTATAATACTAAAAAAAAACCAGCCTACTCATACAAAAAGTATTTACCAATAACCGATTTGTAGGGGAAAACAAATAACAAAATGTGCAACTAGTAAAGTAGTGAGTGTTCGTAGTGAGGGAGCACCGGCAGTGATGGTACAGCAGCGGGGACTCGAACTTTGCTGGAAATATTTGTATGTGGTCCTCAGCTAAAATATCACTGCTTTATACACCAAGAGTCACTGTCTGGGAAAATCTTAAATTTGCAGCATGTTATGCTACCGCTTGTGAAATGTGTGGATAAAATTATGGCAAGAGGATTAAAAAGAAGAGAATTCAGAGAATATTGTGAATTGTTAGATTTGGAATATATAGTGATCTCGTCCTTCATGGTGAGGTGCACTAGGCTTTCTAGAGGACAGGTTCTCGGTAGCTTTTGGAAATTGGAAAATAGTGTTCGTAATTTTCTAGAAGAGAAGAATGAGCTGTCTGAGGAAAGAAACCTTTTATGTGATAATAAATGGCTATTTGATTTGCTGTTTTTTTAGTTGATGTTACCAGCCATCTCAGTGATCTAAATTTGAATCTGCAGGGCAAGAACAAGTTATTTGCTAGGTTAGTGAATGATAGGAGTGCATTCAAGATGAAGTTAAAACTGTTTAGCTATCAGAAAATGAGAATTTGAGTCAGTTTCCACATTATAATGAACACCGTGCTGAAGATAATGACACTTTTACAGAATATATTGAAAAATCAGTTTATTGCAAGAGTCATTTGAAAGTCGTTTTAGTGATTTTGCTAAAGAAGAAGACCACATACTCGCATTTATAAACCTATTTTCACTTAGTGAACACAAAATCCTGAAGAGTTATAGTAACACACAAATGGAACTTATTGATTTGAAAACAAATTCATTATTGAAAATGAAATTCCCAAATTCTGCTGACATAATTAAATTTTTGGTGATCATAACCCAGTGAACATTTTCCAGAACTAAGAAAATTTGCCCAGAGTTATATCTAGCGTTTTGGAATAACGTACAGATGCGAACAAGCATTTTTATATATGAAATTTATTACAAACTGAAGTCGCGACTGAATTTGAATAATTATCTGCTGTTCTCAGTAACTAATTTAACTCCAAACATTACAAGCCTGGCGAAATCAAAGCAGACTCAAAAGTCTCATTAAAGTATGTAATGTTTATCTTGTCTTTGTATCATTTTATGTAAAAATGCTAAATATGTCCATATTAACATATTTTTAAAGAACTGATTGGTGGTACGTACAAGTGTCTTATGGAGCATCTGAACTAGAGCGTGAACAAAATGGTGCACGGAATGCAAAAGGTTAGTCACCCCTGGTCTAAACAAAGCTAATATAAATATAAATGAAAGTCGTCAAGAAGCTGATGATCATGCACACACTACCTGGCAGGCGGCCACTGGCACACATGCAGTCCTATAACCACGTGGAATCTTCTGATGAATGATCCACCACAGGAGTCTCTTCGCTACTACGGTTTATAGAGCTACTGACAGCTTATACCGTACCTTGATAATGTTATTGGGGGTTTATTGGCTACTGACAGCTTACATCGTACCTTAACTATCTTGTTGGGGGGGGGGTTATAGGGCTACTGACAGCTTACACCGTACCTTGATCATCTTGTTGGGGGTTTATAGCTACTGACAGCATAATGTACTTTTTGATAAGGTTAGGGAAAGAGTTTATCCCATGGACATGCCAAATATCTGCTTGTACAAGTTATCTTCCACAGTGAAAGCTGCTATCTGTTAGTGGTCCTGGGGATTATTATCCCCAGGACATCCGAAGGATACCTCAAGGATTCTTCTGGTCCCAGACCAGGCCTACTGGTAGATCAAGGCCTTGTCAACAAAGCTTTTATTGCTGGCTGCATGTAGTCTAATGTATGAACCACAGCCCATCTGATGAGGAACTGATTTGATTAGCTTGTCAAGTTCCCCCTCTCTTGAAGACAGCCATAGGTTCGTTGGTAATTATCACTTATGCAGGAAGGGAGGGCATTGAAAGAGTCGAGGACCTCTGACACTCGTCGAATTCTCTCTTAGTGTACTCATCACGCCCCTGCTTTTTATTAAAATTAAATTAATTTTATTTCTAAAGAGCCAAACGATTACAGTAGTTATATTTTCGAAATGATTACGTTGCGAGTTTCATCTTATTATAATTCCAATATAATTTGATGCAATATAAAGGTCTTGAGAAAGCCATTAATTATGCAAATGCATTTCAAGCACCATCTGCCAAGTCTGTTTTCACTCTTGAGTGATTTAGGTGTTCAGGTTTGAGATGAGTTCCTCCAGGATTTTCCAGATGTAAATTATGATATACTTTTGTCACATACACAAAAAGGAATGTAGTTGAAGAGACAGTTTTTTCCTTACCCATCTCAAACCTACACATTGGCTCAGCATCTGTCTTGAAGGTTCTAGTTATCCACCCTGTAATTTTCCTTGCGATACCAGTTGCTACCGCATAGGCCGTAGTTTTGTCCAGTAGCTTTGTCAAGCCGTAACGGCCTGACAAAGCTCCTGGAGAGCGAAACGTTGCCACAATAAAATATCATATTAGTTACTCTTGTGTCCTTTTATCTAGCAATCTATATGATCGATGTAAATAATGGAATAAATAGCGACATAAGTTTACCGATGACACTAAAATAGGCTGTAGAATAATTTCTGATAAGAAGACTAAAGAGCTACAGGATGATCTGGATATATTGTACAAGAATGGTATACAATACGGACAAGATGAAGAATTAGACACATGTGCAACATCTGGGTATCTTTATTTGTAGACGTTTCGCCCTCCAGTGGCTTTACCAATACAATACAAGGACATAATGTGAAGAATGTAGAGCTATTTATAAAAGACGAGGTAATCAGTCCATCAGCCTGGAGTCGATGTGTTCAGTCCATCAATCTTGATGGACAGAACGCATCGACTCCAGGCTGAGGGACTGATTACCTCAAACTCCTCCTCATCTTCCACCTTCCTCTGCATTGGACTGAAGAAGCCACTGCGTGGCAAAACGTTTCCAAAATAAAATTACCCATATATTGCACAAGTGTCATCGTGATGACAACAGTGCACAAGTGTTGGCAGTAAAGTTAATAGAATTCTTGGCTTTATATCAAGAAGTATAAATAATAGAAGTCCTCATGTCACTCTGACTTTATACATCTTTGCAGAGGCTTCCCTTACATTATCTAGTCTGTATATTATACAGTGGATAGAAGTGGACTGGCAAATATACACAAATGGATGACGAAGTTGATCCTATGTATCAGAAACCTTTCTTACGAAGATAATAATAATAATAATCTATATTTCTACAAGTACATGATATAACTTATACAGACCATAGCTGACATCAATGGCATACTATATAGAAAGCCCCTGATTATGCAGATCATTTCGGGCAAATTGGGTTAATTTTGTCCCCAGGATGCGACCCGGGCACTTATTTACTGCTAGGTGAACAGAAGCAACAGGTGTTCTAAGGATACATGCCCAACGTTTTCACCCGTGCTGGGGATCGACCCCAGACACTCAGTGTGTGAGCCGAGGATGCCACCAAGATTGTTGGTATTCAGTGTGACTGATGTGACCTTTTATTACCCGCCTTTTGTCACTCCTCTCCCCCTTTCTCTCCCGCCCTCTCACCCTCCCTCTCTTCCCCTTTCCCTCCCTCTCTCCCTCCATCCTCACCCTCCCTCTCTCCCTCCATCCTCACCCTCCCTCTACTCCTCTCCTTTCTCTCTCTCACTGACACCAGACGCTGTCCCGGTCGTGTTTCTTCCCCCTCCTCTCCCCTCACTTCCCCTTCCGTCTCTTTGATGATAGAACAGCTTGAGGGGAAGGCGGGAATGATTTGGCGCCCCAGGATTGTGATTTGGTTGTCTACGGTTGATACTGGACTGAACACATACACTCCAGGCTGAGGGACTGATTACCTCAAACACCTCCTCATCTTCCACCTTCCTCTGCACTGGACTGAAGAAGCCACTGGCTGGAGAAACTTTTCCATAATAAATATACCCAAATGTTGTACAAATGTCTCATTTATCAACTTGTCGATTTTTTGAACTTTTTATTCTCATGACAACACTTGTTGAAGACTTTCATTCAGTTTGTGTAGATTACGCCTGCAATTTGACTTTCAGCTGGTCCAAGACCATGAAGTGGTCCACCACCATGTAGTACAAGACCATAAAGTGGTCCACCACCATGTACAAGACCATAAAGTGGTCCACCACCATGTACAAGACCATAAAGTGGTCCACCACCATGTAGTGGTCCTAGACCGTGAAGTGGTCCACGACCATGCAGTGGTCCATGACCGTGTAGTGGTCTTGGACTTGCGAGAGGCAGGAGCGTCCTGTCCTAAGTCTAGTTTGCCCTGGATAGTATAAATGCCATAATTCCATGTATTTAGCAATGTTAATTCTCAGAATTGTTTCGAAAAATGTTGATAATGTGTGATTAAGGGTCCTGAATAATTAAAATGATAAGGGTCTTGAATAATTAAAAGGTTAAGGGTCTTGAATAATTAAAAGGTTAAGGGTCTTGAATAATTAAAAGATTAAGGGTCCTGCAGAATTACTGTGTTAAGGGTTCTGAAGAATTAAGTAAAAGGAAAGATAATTTATGGGTTTGAGTGTGAGAGGCGGGTCCGGGTTATCACAGCAAGGGTACACTGTGTGGGGGGGAGAGGAAGAATAGTGGGGGTACACAGGGGGGGCACGGATAACACACTTCCGGCCTGGGGTACTACAAGGGGCGGTGCCAGGCACCCTCCTCGCCCACCTACCCTCACACGCATGGATACATTCTGCCCAACACCTGAATCATTCCTGCAGGTACTGGAGTTTCTTACACAGGACATTCCAGCAGGTACTGGAGTTTCTTACACAGGACATTCCAGCAGGTACTGGAGTTTCTTACACAGGACATTCCAGCAGGTACTGGAGTTTCTTACACAGGACATTCCAGCAGGTACTGGAGTTTCTTACACAGGACATTCCAGCAGGTACTGGAGTTTCTTACACAGGACATTCCAGCAGGTACTGGGTTTCTTACACAGGACATTCCAGCAGGTACTGGAGTTTCTTACACAGGACATTCCAGCAGGTACTGGAGTTTCTTACACAGGACATTCCAGCAGGTACTGGAGTTTCTTACACAGGACATTCCAGCAGGTACTGGAGTTTCTTACACAGGACATTCCAGCAGGTACTGGAGTTTCTTACACAGGACATTCCAGCAGGTACTGGAGTTTCTTACACAGGACATTCCAGCAGGTACTGGAGTTTCTTACACAGGACATTCCAGCAGGTACTGGAGTTTCTTACACAGGACATTCCAGCAGGTACTGGAGTTTCTTACACAGGACATTCCAGCAGGTACTGGAGTTTCTTACACAGGACACAACATTCCAGCAGGTGCTGAAGGATTTTTTACTGTTATTGATAATATATATTTTTGCGACACAGAAATGCGTGCCGGAGTTCGTGAACGCAGCGTACAACCGTCCAGTAGAAGTAACGAACACCTGCGGGGTACTGAGACCACAGGAGTACTGCCTGCAGACCGGTGGCTACGATGGCTCTAAGAAGGCGTGTGAAATCTGCGATGCTTATGTTCCCGAGCTGGCCCACCCTTCCTACTACCTCACAGACTTCAACAACAATGACAACCACACGTGGTGGCAGTCAGAGACCATGCACGAGGGCATCCAGTACCCCAACCAGGTCAACATCACACTCAGGCTCGGTGAGTAGTTGTACGTCTACCATACTTTCTTTTTCTTGATGATTTTAAGGATCATCACGCTAAGTGTCTAATTCTTCAATTTCCATACTGCACTACTGAAGCCTCCCGGATCACAGTGTTTTTTCGAGAGAAAAAGTTAGATTTAGGTGAAATCCCAGAGGCCTTGAAACACTCAGACTCTCACTCTCTTCATAAAGGTGACAATAGAGCAATAGAAGTACAGACTAATAGTACTAACCTGAAGGGTTTACAGGATGTGTCTAATTTATCAAGGTAGTTAAGTTGGGCTTCCGAGTTAGAACAGCTCTCAAAACCTGTCGCAGGCATGTTACGGGCACTTGGGTATAGCTTTTGGGGCACCCAGTGTGTAAATTCTTCTATCATTGTAGAGGGCAGTGTTGGAGGCAGGTCACTACACAGTTTGAAGAATAGGTATGACAGGCAGTGTCGAACCTACATTTTTGGGGCCCTGAAGCTTGAGCTGTTACACGGGGTCACCATGGCAACCAGCAACAGCTACCCTACATTATACATTAATAACTTTTTAATTTTTATTTTTAACTATTATTTTGTATTGAATTGCACTATATTATTAATAATAATATTGTTTTAAAAACTCCTCATACAGTAGACCCAGATTTTTTAAGCAATGTGGACTAAAGTTGCTCTTGGGGCCCCTCCGGGATTAGGGGCCCTTACCTTTGATATACCTTTGAAGAGTTTCGAGAGTACCTACTCTCTGAGCCCGGCCATGGGCCAGGCTCGTCTGGTGCTTGCCTGGTCAACCAGGCTGTTGCTGCTGGAGGCCCGCTGCCCCACATATCCATCACAGCCTGGTTGATCTGGCACCTGGTGAAGATATTTGTCCAGTTTCCTCTTGAAGGCTTCTACACTGGTTCCAGCCGTGTTTCGGATATCTTCTGGTAAGATGTTGAATAGTCTGGGACCCCGGATGTTAATACAGTGCTCCCGTATTGTCCCCACCGCACCCCTGCTCCTCACTGGGTTTATTTTACACTTTCTCCCATATCTCTCACTCCAGTATGTTGTTATGGCAGTGTGCAGATTTGGGACCAGGCCCTCAAGTACTTTCCATGTATATATTACCATGTATCTCTCTTTCCTCCGCTCCAATGAGTACATGTTCAAGACTTGAAGGCGTTCCCAATAATTTAGATGTTTCAATGGCTCAATGTGAGCCGTAAACGATCTCTGGATTTGTTCCAGCTCTGCTATTTCTCCTGCCCTGAACGGGGCCGTCAGCACTGAGCAGTATTCTAAGTGAGGGAGCACTAGCGATTTGAATAGTGTCACCATCGGCATTATTTCCCTTGTTTTGAAAGTTCTCAATACCCACCCCGTCATCTTCCTGGCTGTTGTGATCTTTGTCTTGTTATGGTCTTTAAACGACAGATCAGCAGACATAATTATTCCCAAGTCCTTTACGTGTTCCTTTCGTTCTATGTGGTGACCCTCTTGCGTTTTGTATATAGTGTTCCTTTTGAGTTCTTCATGTTTTATAGTAGATCCGCCCCTGGTGACAAGTCTCAGATCAAAAATAGTGCCAATCGGCCGGATGGGGCCAGGGCACAAGACTCGACCCCCACAACACACATACGAGTGAACACACACAAGAGAGGGAGGGAAGGAAGGAGTGTGGGTGGGAAGAATAATGGGGAATAATGAAGATGGAGGAGGACAGTGGCCAATGTGGGTGGGTGGTGTGGGCGTGGGTGTTGTGGGTGTGAGTGGTGGAGGTGTGCTTGGTGTAGGCGTGGGTGATGGTGTAGGCATGGGTGGTGTGGGTTGTGGTGTGGGTAGTGTGAGAATTGGTGGTGTGGGAGAAGTCGCGGATGGATGAGGGTGTGGGCGGGTGTTTGATGGTGTGGGCGGGTGGGCGAGGGTGTGAGTGGGTGTACCAGACAATGAAGAATGTGTGGGAGAGGCAGTAATGAATGTTAGTGGGAATGCACATCAGCTGTGTACTCACCTAATTGTGGTTGCAGGGGTTGAGACTCAGCTCCTGAGTCTCGTGTGTGTGTTATTTTTATGTATATAGGACAACCAAACCTAACCTAACTTAATCTAATTTAACCTAACCTAGGAATGTGCTGCAAACTGTGACGAAGTGATTTAATTGCTGGAAAGACAGGTTCCATATTTACATTGTGATGCATGTGTTGGATCATTGTGCAACTGATACACTTCTAAGTGCTCTTGTGTTGTAGGAATGCCACTTAATGCCACTTTGATTCTGTTTAGCTTCCATCCATGTCCTGTCTATACCCCAAGTGTAAGTTGTATTTTGTGATAATGTGTAGATCCTTCATCCATCCTTGAAGACTGTATACGTACTTTTTACCAGTCATGCAGCCTATCCAGATCTGTCTTTTGACGAGTTCTGTTTCTTATCCAGATCCTAACAGCACTAATCTGTGTAGGTCTTTCAACAAGCCCTGTAGATTCTCCAAGGCCTGTGACCCATCCAGGTCCTTTCACCGGCCCTTGTGAGACGCCTTCCAAACCAGGTTCTGTTGTAGGTAAACAACTGCGCTGGCGAAATGCTAAATGTTGCACATGTGTCTTAGTTTGTTATCGTCAGGCAAAGATTATACGAAATTGTGGTTAGTTCTCATGTTTGTGTCTGCTAAGAGGATGAAAAACAGTAATGGTGTTAGGGCTGGGCTTAGTTTGGTTCGCTTCCACTTTTTGTGATCTGTTTGTTAGAAGTTTGAATATCCTTGTAACCACTCTCCCTGTTATACTTATTGACCTTATTTTTTTAGTTATTTTTCCGTGGTTGCATTTGTCAAATTTATACCTTTGCAAAATCATTGTAGATTACATCAGCATTTTCTTTCCCATCTAAAGACTCCATGGAGAACCAAGAGCATTAGCTCTTGGTTCTCCATAAAGTCTATAATTTGGTGTCTGTAATATGATGATGGTGTTACTGGTTTATAGTTTCTTACTATTGCTCTGCTGCCTTCTTTGTGAAGAAGATCCGTGTTTGCACGTCCCAAGTCCTCTGGAATTTCACGTAAATCACGAAAGAGTACCGAATACTCTTGCTAACGGTACTTTGCATGTTTTATATATATACGTGTATATATATATATATATATATATATATATATATATATATATATATATATATATATATATATATATATATATATATATATATATATATATATATATATATATATATATATATATATATATATATATATATATATATATAAGGTGCTGCACCTGTGCTGCAGTAATCAAGCCTCAGATGCAGCACCTGTGTTGCAGTAATCAAACCCCAGGTGCTGCACCTGTGCTGCAGCAATCAAGCCTCAGATGCAGCACCTGTGTTGCAGTAATCAAACCCCAGGTGCTGCACCTGTGGGTATGCTGTCTATTTTCCTTGCGAAATATGAAAATACGTGCGTTGTATATAGACATGCAGAGTTTGTAAGGTGGACCGAATAGTATATAGAAAGATTGGCTCTTCAACTCTACACAAATAACCTACACAAAGTCACACTGTGTGACTTTGTAAATGGTCCAAGTCTGACCGAAACGTCGTCGTAAGCTCCTCTTTCCTATGTGCGGGTTATTTGTGTATTGTTCCAGTCACGGTATTGTGCCTTTTTGCTCTTTAGGCTCTTCAACTGTCATGGCGTGGGATGGATCACTGAACATTAATTCATACTGTTCAGCACGATTTTGCTCATTTCTTTGTTGTCATTTGTATATGAATCTTCAATGAGTAGAGGTCCATTACTGGAGGAGGTTCTTGCATTTTGCATATGTAAATATGTGTAACTGTACTTATGTGTACATACATCTAAATATACTTACTACTACTATAGTTATCCCTCGTACAGCGGTCACTTGGAAGATAGAAAATGAGGTATTTGTTTGTTATAGAAAACGATATGGTTGGCATATTTGAAGGGTAACTTTGGTAGCGTTCTTAAATTCTAAATGTTGAAGACGTAACTTTTTATTGAGGGCTTGTGTGCATAACATGCAATTTCTTTGCGATGGTCTTGGGACAGAGATGTTGTGGGCACATAATTTTTTTCTTTTGCAGCTTGTGGGTTTATCTGGAATTGTTGCATCCATGGTATTGTGAGAGTTAGTCAGTGAATGAAAGTTGATGTGTACCTGTAGCTTGTAACCTACTTGTAAGTTGTAGCTTACCTGTAGGTTGTAGTTCACCTGTAACTTACCTGTAGCCTGTAGTTTACCTGTAGCTTACTTGTAGCTTGTAACTTGCCTGTAGCTTACCCGTAGCCTGTATCTTACCCGTAGCTTGTAGCTTACCTGTAGCTTGTAGCTTAACCATAGATTGTAGTTTACCTGTAGCTTGTAGCTTAACCATAGCTTGTAGTTTACCTGTAGCTTGTAGTTTACCCGTAGCTTGTAGTTTGCCCGTAACTTGTAGCTTACCTGTATCTTGTAGCTTACCTGTAGTTTGTAGCTTACATGTAGATTGTAGCTTACCTATTATAGCCTGTAGCCTAGCTGTAGCGAGTGAGTCGTAAAAACTCCTGGCCAGTGTGCGTAAGCCACTGGGCCAACTGGCTTACGCACTGGCCTAGAGTTTTACGACTCACCCGCCATGAGTTCAAATCCCATCCGTTCTGTAGTTTGTTTCCAATCGTGTTATTACGATTTCATGAGTCAAGAAATTATTGTATATTTCTCCAATTTTATGGCTATTTCTTGTGCATACAATTATTATTATTATTATTATTATTATTATTATTATTATTATTATTATTATTATTATTATTATTGTTTTTGTTATTATTATTATTATTATTATTATTATTATTATTATTATGAGTTGAACTGTTAGGTAGTTAGAAAGTGAGGATTAAGGGAATAAGATCCCTTCACCGGCGTCAAGGTATCCCTTTTTAAAGGGATACAAAGTTGTTAGTATCTCCATATGTTGTGATGATCATTCCATTATCACAGTAGTGGTGATAGTGGTAGAATTTCCGACAATATGTTGGGTAAAAAATTCACATTAGTTGCATCTGTGTTCTTTTAGCAAAGACTATCATGGTAGCACAATGGTAGACAGCAGCCGTCCAGGGAGGTACTATCATCCTGTCAAACTAGCGAGGTTGTTGTGCTTTTATTTGTGTCCCGTGGCTTGGTTGGTAACGCTCTAGCCTCACCCGAGTGTTCGTGGTTCGACTCCTGACTCGGGGGGAAATGTTGAGCATGTTTCCTTACACTTGCTGTCCCTGTTCACCTAGCAGTAAGTAGGTACCTGGGTGTTAGTTGACTGGTGTGGGTGGCATTCTGGGGGACAAGATTAAAGGACCACAATGGAAATAAGACAGTCCTCGATGACACACTGACTTTCTTGGGTTATCCTGGGTGGATAACCTTTCAGATTAAAAATCCTAACAAATCTTACCTTATCCTATCTCGTGAGCACGTAAGATGACAGGCAAATCTTACAAACATCTACTATTTTCCGTCATATAAGGCGCACGACGAGTATCATAACGGTAAATCAGTAATCATACTCAAGGGGTAATTGCCCTCTTACTTTACCTAAAGCGTAACACGAAGCATATAAGTCCAAGTTGATTTTTCAAGACTTTGTGGGGGTAAAGGCGCGCCTTATATGCCGGAAAATACGGTAATTACATTCGGTATGATGCTTAAGAATTCTGTAATCTTGCAAAATTTCCTTTCCAACCCAGGAGGCTTGGTCTGAAACCAAGCCCTGGGGAAAAGATAATTCCCAGAACCATTAACAGCTGGTGTGTTAGTTACATATGACAATGAGCTAAGTTTATTCAGGTACAGGTACGCATAAATATAGTTACATACATAAATTATCATACATAGCAGCATATGTGTAGATTACCTAGGATACCCCCCCCCCCCCAAAAAAAAAAAAAAAGTCAGAGTGACTTATTTCCATTGGGATCCTTGATGTGTGAGTTAGGTGTCCAGTTGCTCGATAGTTAGCGCACTCAGCCCCCACTCTGAGGTCGGGAGGTCGATCCCCGGTGCGGCTGGAAACATTAGGACGTTTCCATAAGACATGTTCACCCCATCAGTAAAATGTGTACCTGGGTTTTAGTCGACTGGTGTGGGTCACATCCTAGGACAAAATTGACCTAATTTACCCGAAATGCTCTGCATAACAATGGGCTTTCTATATATTAGTATGTCATTGATGTCAGTATTATTATTCTGTAACTTATGACGTGTTGTTCGGCAGGCAAGTCGTTCGACATCACGTATGTGAGGCTGTTCTTCCACTCTCCCAGACCAGAGTCCTTCGCTATCTTCAAGCGTGACACAGAACACGAGGAGTGGACACCCTACCAGTACTACAGGTGACTATAACTTAACCATTAACCATGTTTATTTTACATAGGAACTTTGTCAAGTTAACCATGTGTTCCTTACACATGAACTTTGTTAAGCTAATCATGTTTCCCTTATACGGGACCTTCCTCAAGTTAATCTGTACAGGTGCTTGGTCAGGCGAGTTGTAAAGGCTGCATGGGCCAACGGGGTGCTAGCACACATAGTCTGGTTGACCAGATCAGTAGGGAAGCCTGGCTCAGGGCTGGGTTGCAGGAATAGGAAAAACTCGAAACCTGTCAAGGTATATCTTGTCAGTGTTTTCTACCTCTACTCTCACAACAAGGTTCTAATTGATCAAGGGAATTGAAGTGTCCTTTTCCTCAGGCAACAACAACACCTTGGGATCTTGATACAGGGAATTCTACGCTTGTACATGATTGGTATACAATACGGACAATGCGCTTGCTTAATCTATAGGCATGACATACTTCCACCTGTAGATTTGTCCAAGGTGACGCTGTCTACCACTGCTTCACCTCACCTGTCTGCAGTATATAAGCTCCTCCGCGCATATAGTGTGTTCTTATCAAGATTGATGGACACATCACATTGACTCCAGGCTGACTGATTACCTCAACCATTCTTCTCTGTATTGGACTGAGGAAGCCACTGGTTGGCGAAACGTTTCCATAATAAAGATGCCCAAGTGTTGCACAAGTGTCTAATTCATCAATCTTAATTACCACCCATTCTCCAGGCGATGTATGACCCCTACTGACTTACTGCTCTCCAGTGACTAGAGTAGACTTCAATTTTTCAGTCACTATGACAATACTCTTTATAATTATCTAGAACAATGTGTTTCAGTGCCAGCTGTTGCTTTCTGACTTACCTTTGATATGTCCCTGATGGGTTTTAAGAGTTTTCCAGTTCCTGCAGCCCGGCCCTGGGCCAGGCTTGTCTGGTCAACCAAGCTATTGCTATAAATGGTCTGGTGATACCGACAAAGTGTGGAAAAGAACACGTGCCCAGTTCAGTACATTTTATTAAAGGAAAAGTTTCTCTGTGAGTGGCTTCATCAGTCTGATCATGACTGATCAAGCCACTTGTGGTGAAACATTTTCCTTAATAAATATTGTGAACTGTATGCAAGTGTGTTTCCCACAGGCTGTAGCTGCTGGCAGTCTGCTGGTTCCCATGACCATCACAGCCTTGTTGATTTGGTACTTGGCAGAGGTACTTGTCGAATTTCCTCTTGAAGACTTCTGCTCTTGTCCCAGCAGTGTTTCTGATATTATTTTGGTAGGATATTTAAAAGTCTGGGACCATGGATGTTGATACAGTGTTCTCTTATTGTGCTCACAGCACCCCTGGTTTTCATTGAAGGTATGCAAGGAAAATTATGTTGAAGAGAAATGAAAACTGGATGACAACTCTATCCTTTGATTATTGTCCTATCGTGTAATAGGTTGTTAAACAGCAACCACCCTGAGAGGAACTATCATCCTTTACTCTGATAGGATACTGATATTTTCTGTCCCATTAACATGTATGATGACAAGTAAATCTTACAAACATCTACTTATGTTCACTGTTCACATACCTTTATTCTCCTGTGTGCTTCTTTATAGTTCTTTATTCTTTAACATTTCCTTTCCAACCTAGGAGGCCTGGTCTGAGACCGGGCACTGGGGAAGATTTTCCCCAGAATCACTAACACATGTCATGAGTTCACTTAACACTGGTTTGTGATGGACCCAAATGTCGTTCACTTTTCATTTGTGGTTAACTGTGAACTGTTTCATCCACGGTAATGTGGCTTTCATTCTTCATTACGTTTAAAATTTAAACACCAATTATTTCTGGTACTGAGAAAAATACCACAGTGAGAAAATAACAGAAGAGTACTGCCTGAGTGCTACAGTGTGTTTATACCTTAACATTTGTGCTGGTAAGTACTGTACCGTGAGGTACAATGTCAGTGGCTTGGTGATACATTTTATTTATATAACTGGTGTTATACATTTTAATTGATTAATTGATTCGTCAGGAACTGTGTCCTGATGCAGGTCTTAATCCTAAGATGACCCGTCTGAGGATCAGTGTTATATATGTTCTGACAAGATTTGTAATCAAAACACAATTAAATCAGGAACAGGTGGGGTTTGAACCCTGCTGGCTCTAATAAGATATCCAACTAGGTACTATATTTATATAAACTTTATGTGGTTCAATGACACTTGAGTGAGAAGTTGTTTCATCCGACCAGGGACTTCATCAAT
This sequence comes from Cherax destructor, assembly GCA_009830355.1. Taxonomy (NCBI): domain Eukaryota; kingdom Metazoa; phylum Arthropoda; class Malacostraca; order Decapoda; family Parastacidae; genus Cherax; species Cherax destructor. The sequence continues at coordinate 76,191 of WNWK01007096.1, read as the reverse complement.
TCATGTCTTATACCTTTGGTGAGTTCTGAGAGTTTTCTACTCCTAGAGCCCGGTCTTGACAACATGCATTGTGTTATTTGGACTAAGGGAATCCCTTGTAATCTCAGCATGACTTACTGTTGACCTCTCCTACAGCGCCACCTGCCGCGACACCTATGGCATCCCGGACTCGACCTACGTCAGGAAGGATGACGAGACGCGCGCCCTCTGCACATCCGAGTTCTCAGACATCTCTCCACTGACGGGTGGCAATGTGGCCTTCTCCACGCTCGAGGGAAGACCATCTGCATACAACTTTGAAAACAGTTCCAAGCTCCAGGTGAGGTGTTCCTGGAATGTGATTGTGGTCCCTGTCTGACTCTGCAGTATATTTGTGGTCCTTGTCTTGCTCTATATTTTATATGTGGTCCTTGTCTTGCTATGTATTCTGCTTGTGGTCATTGTCTTGCTATATATTCAGCTTGTGGTTCTTGTCTTGCTATATATTCAGCTTGTGGTCCTTGTCTTGCTACTGATACACTTGCTGCTCAGGTGCCTACTTTTGCTGCTGCTCCTCCTCCTACTGTTCTTGCCTCTGCTTCTCTTTCTTCTCTTCCATCTCCTCCTCCTCTCCCTTTTCCTTCTTTCTGTTAGTCTTCCTGCTTTTATTTTGACTCCCCACTCTGTCTCTCAACTTGTCTACCACACCAGGACTGACCACTCTCATAAGTGATGCGTGCTTTATCTCAGTCTGTGTTACATGTATTACCTTTTTATAGTATTATTATTTATATATATGATAATTTTATTGTGTTGTTGAAAATAAAAACAATTAATGCATTATATCTTTCTGTCTGTTTCACACCCTAGCTATGTACAGAGTGTATGTATAGACAAGTTGATCATTAAGACACATATGCAACAGTTAGGTATCTTTTTTTCAAAACGTTTCGCCTACAAAGTAGGCTTCCTCATTAGAATGCAGAGGAAGCAGTGGAGATGTAAAGACAATGTAATGAGTCCATCACCCTCGAAGACATTGTTCCAGACTCTGGAACAGAACTTTACTTCAGGCTGAGGGACTAACCACCTCAAAACTATATCTTCGAGGGTGGTGGACTGATTACATCGCGTTTACATCTCTGAAGAAGCCTACTGCATAGGCGAAACGTTTTGGAATAATATATGAACATATATGTGGAATATATGTCGATATTTTTTCCAGAAGTTAGTGTCTTTCAATAATTTACCAGTTAACGAGTGAATAAATATCGTCTAATGCATTTATTTTTCACTGAATGAACATTGACGCAACATTTGTATTATTGAATACATAAGTAAAATTAGTTGGTATTATATACTGGATTTCATAGCATAGTTTGTGGTGTATATTATGTTTGGCAGTTTGTGTTGTGATTGAACTTTTCTATATGGTTAACGTGGTGATGAGTGTGGTGCTGAGAGTTCACTGTTGAATGTAGTTATGTCCCCATCTCACACTCCACTCTTTTAGTCTCATTATTATTACATCCACACACTGTCATGGGATGGTGGTATTCTAAGTTATGTTCTTCCATAGAAAATAAAACATTATTATTATTATTATTAATTGTTGTTATTATTATTGTGTTGTGTACAGGAGTGGGTGACAGCCACTGACATCCGTATCATCCTGGACCGTCTTAACACCTTCAGGGATGAGGTCTTCGGTGCCCCCAGGGTACTCAAGTCTTATTTCTACGCCATCACCGACTTAGCTGTGGGCGGCAGGTGAAGTATTGGTTTTGCGTTGTGTGTTTACATCGGTCAAGATATAGCTCTTGAGCCTACCCTCTTTCTTAACTGTCCAAACGTAGATCCATGTTCGCTCGCGTAGCACTCCAAACGTAGATCTACGTTTTTTTACATGCTTTCTTATCGAGAATATCAAGGTCAGAGTGCTACACACGTAAACGTATATCTACTTTTTTTTACATGCTTTCTTATGGAGAAAATCAAGGTCAGAGCACTACCCACAAAAACGTAGATCTACGTTTGGACAGTTTAAGGGTTAATGATCAGATTTCCCGAGAGTGTGTATGTATTGTATTTAACCTCCCACCTCTTGATCTGGCTTGTTCTACTTTCTGCTCAAGAGTGAGAACATGTTTCTTAATATCCTTGTAGCTCATCTGCATGTTTAGCTTCCATCTGTACTCACTGTTTCATTCACACATCTCATAGCCTTTCTCTATTCACTCAATTGACAACCTAAGAGACAACACAATAAGTGTCAGGGGCCCAAGACTGTTCAACTGCCTCCCAGCACACATAAGGGGAATACCAATAAACCCCGGGCTGTCTTCTAGAAGGCACTGGACAGGGATCTAACGTCAGTACCTGACCAGCCAGGCTGTGGTTCATACGTTGGTTTGTGTGCGGCCAGTAGTAACAGCCTGGTTGATCAGGCCCTGATCCACCGTGAGGCCTGGTCATGGCCTGGGCCACAGGGGCGTTGACCCCCGAAACCCTCTCCAGGTATACTCTCCAGGTAAGATTTGTCAGGAAACAGGTCAATTGTTTCCTGATGTGGGCCTTGGCGTTATCATGATGACCCGCCACTGAAGTGGTGGGTCATCATATAACTGCTGAAGTGATGATCCTATCTGCTTCATCATCACTGAAACAGGTGACGATGATGGAGTCTTTTATTGCTGTGATTTGTCTGCTAGGGGCCAGCTTAGTAGAATCATTGATAATGCCACTAAACATCATGGAAGAGCTTGGTTGGTAGTGCACTCTGCTAACACTCTTATATGGGTGTGAAATATGGGTGGTGACTGCTGCAACAAGGAGAAGGCTGGAGGCAGTTGAGATGTCGTGTCTGAGGGTAATGTGTAGTGTGAATATAATGCAGAGAATCCGTAGCTTGGAGATTAGAAGGTGAGGGGTTTGTAAAAGTATTATCCAGAGGGGTGAGGAGGGGTTATCGAGGTGGTTCGGACATTTAGAGAGGATGGAACAAAATAGAATGACTTGGAGGGCATATAAATTTGTAGTGGAAGGAAGGCGGGGAAGGGGTTGTCCTAGGAAAGGTTGAAGGGAGGGGGTACATGAGGCTTTGTGTACCAGGGGCTTCGATTTCCAGCAAGTGTGCGTGAGATGAATGGTTTGTATGACTTGACGTGCTGCTGGAGGGTGAGCAAAGTAACATTTATAAAGGGATTCAGGGAAACCAGTTAGCCGACTTGAGTTCTGGAGGTGGGAGGTACAGTGCCTGCACTCTGAAGGAGGGGTGATGATGTTGCAGTCTTTAACTGTAGTGTACACACTCTTCTGGCAAGACAGCGATGGAGGGAATGATGAAAGTGTTAATAAAAATGGTAATAATGGTAGTGTAGTAATAATGGTAGTGTAGTAATAACGGTAGTGTGGTAATAATGGTAGTGTAGTAATAATGGTAGTGTAGTAATAACGGTAGTGTGGTAATAATGGTAGTGTAGTAATAATGGTAGTGTAGTAATAATGGTAGTGTAGTAATAATGGTAGTGTAGTAATAATGGTAGTGTAGTAATAATGGTAGTGAGTAATAATGGGGGTAGTGTAGTAATAATGGTAGTGTAGTAATAATGGTATGTAGTAATAATGGTAGGTAATAATGGTAATAGTGTGGTAATAATGGTAGTGTAGTAATAATGGTAGTGTAGTAATAATGGAGTAGTAATGAGTAGTAATAATGGAGTAGAAATGGTAGAGTAATAATGGTAGTGTAGTAATAATGGTAGTGTAGTAATAATGGTAGTGTAGTAATAATGGTAGTGTAGTAATAATGGTAGTGTAGTAATAATGGTAGTGTAGTAATAATGGTAGTGTAGTAATAATGGTAGTGTAGTAATAATGGTAGTGTGGTAATAATGGTAGTGTAGATAATGGTAGTGTAGAATAATGGTAGTGTAGTAATAATGGTAGTGTAGTAATAATGGTAGGTGGTAATAATGGTAGTGTAGTAATAATGGTAGTTGTAATAATGGAGTGTAGTAATAATGGTAGTGTAGTAATAATGGTAGTGTAGTAATAATGGTAGTGTAGTAATAATGAGTAGAAAATGGTAGTTAGAATAATGGAGTGTAGTAATAAGTAGTGATATAGTGTAGTAATAATGGTAGTGTAGTAATAATGGTAGTGTAGTAATAATGGTAGTGTAGTAATAATGGTAGTGTAGTAATAATGGTAGTGTAGTAATAATGGTAGTGTGTAATAATGGTAGTGTAGTAATAATGGTAGTGTGGTAATAATGGTAGTGTAGTAATAATGGTAGTGTAGTAATAATGGTAGTGTAGTAATAATGGTAGTGTAGTAATAATGGTAGTGTAGTAATAATGGTAGTGTGATAATAATGGTAGTGTAGTAATAATGGTAGTGTAGTAATAATGGTAGTGTGATAATAATGGTAGTGTAGTAATAATGATAGTGTAGTAATAATGGTAGTGTTGTAATAATGATAGTGTAGTAATAATGGTAGTGTAGTAATAATGGTAGTGTGATAATAATGGTAGTGTAGTAATAATGGTAGTGTAGTAATAATGGTAGTGTGATAATAATGGTAGTGTAGTAATAATGATAGTGTAGTAATAATGGTAGTGTGGTAATAATGATAGTGTAGTAATAATGGTAGTGTAGTAATAATGGTAGTGTGGTAATAATGGTAGTGTGGTAATAATGGTAGTGTGGTAATAATGGTAGTGTAGTAATAATGGTAGTGTAGTAATAATGGTAGTGTAGTAATAATGGTAGTGTAGTAATAATGGTAGTGTAGTAATAATGGTAGTGTAGTAATAATGGTAGTGTAGTAATAATGGTAGTGTGGTAATAATGGTAGTGTGGTAATAATGGTAGTGTAGTAATAATGGTAGTGTAGTAATAATGGTAGTGTGATAATAATGGTAGTGTAGTAATAATGGTAGTGTAGTAATAATGGTAGTGTAGTAATAATGGTAGTGTAGTAATAATGGTAGTGTGATAATAATGGTAGTGTAGTAATAATGGTAGTGTAGTAATAATGGTAGTGTGGTAATAATGGTAGTTGTTGTTGTTGTAGGTTCGCCGATATGTCCGGCCCGGGTCTTCTCCAAATGGTGACCCGGCCTTGGCCCCCTGGGTAGAGGGGGTCAATCATCTTCTTCTTTCTTCATTCTTCTTTCTTGGGGCCCCCCGGGTGGGGAGTATGGTAGTGTGATAATAATGGTAGTGTAGTAAAGTTTATTATTTATTAGTTATCATAAGATAATTAGTCTCTTATCTTTGCAGCAATAGACACAATGAAGGTATTGCTTATGTTGCTATTGCAGGTGCAACAATAGACAGTAACAAGTGTTGCTTATTTTATTGCAGGTGCAACAATAGATGCAACGACAGTGTTGCTTATGTTATTGCAGTTGCAAAAAGTACACACGATGACGGTGTTGCTTATGTTATTGCAGTTGCAATGACAGTGTTGCTTATATTGTTATTGCAGGTGCAAGTGTCACGGTCACGCGTCAGAGTGCGTGAGGGCTTCAGGTGTGGAGAGTGAGGAGCAGCTGGTGTGTAGGTGTGAACACAACACTGCTGGTCAGAACTGCCAGGAGTGTCTACCCTTCTATAACGACGCCCCCTGGCAAAGGGCAACCTCCTATAATGCCCACGAGTGTAGATGTGAGTACCAGCCACACTCTTCTTGTCTTACTGCCATATTTCCGCGCATTTTACAAAAAGGCGCAATACCGTGACTGGAACAATACACAAATAACCCGCACATAGGAGAGGAGCTTACAACGACGTTTCGGTCCCACTTGGACCATTTACACTAAGTCACACTTTGTAAATGGTCCAAGTCAAACCGAAACGTCGATGTAAGCTTTTCTCTCCTGTTTCCGGGTTATTTTGCATTTTTTTACGGTTGCAGATCAGCTCTTTTTCATTATTGTTGCAAATCTATTTAATGGCAAACTTTAGGAGTTTCCTGGAGCTTGTGTATGTTGTTAGTTATGTGGGTGGTCAACATTGGAGCTACATGATGGTCAGACTGTGTCATGTGTTGCTTCTTGGACGACTCGGGGTGAGGTTCCTGGGGCAGCCCACAGGTTGTATATCTCTCAGTCTGAATATTAAAATGGTATAAAATACCGACAGGTTGTTAGGTAAGACACATATGCAACAGTTAGGTATCTTTAATTCGAAACGTTTCGACTACACAGTAGGCTTCTTCAGTCGAGTACAGAAAAGTTGGTAAGAAACTTTCTTAATGTTCCTTTGATTATTGATAGGCTTTAAGGACAATTATCCAAGCTACTGGAGGTAGGTGTGAGGCTTGGTAGGCTTCGTATAAACCTTGGTAACTGATACCCAGAAGTGGTTTAAAGACACTTGAGCAAACACCAGGATCAAGGTCCCACGATCAAGGTCCTAGGCTCTTAAATATTTTTAAACCAACATTGTTAGCCTTACACATAGGATATATACACCGAGAGGTATATTTCAGCGTATATATGCTGAGAGTTTAATTCTTATTTTAGGAGTCAAAGTATTCGTGTCTGGTGGTGAAAATTTTACATGTAGCCTTTATCACCTTAGTGTGGTCGATAGGCTTTAAACCCTATTAACCAATCAACCATACACGCGCCTCTGGCATGATAATGTTTGATGTAAATTCTTTCCAAAACCGACAAGTTAAAGAATTAAACACTTTGGAATCTTTATTATGGTAACATTTTCGCCAGCATGTGGCTTCCTCAATCCGATATAGAGATGAATGGTGAAGATGAAAAGGAGTTTGAGGTAATCAGTCCCTCATCCTGGAGTCGATGTGTTCACTCCGCCAGTCTTGATTGATTCCCAAATGTTGCAAAAGTGTCTAATTCTGTGATACTGTTTGTATACATATGCGTATATGTATTACGTATACGTGGGGAACAGCAGTAGATGACAGGTATATAAGACTGGGTGTTGTGGTGAGAGGTCAGTGTGTGTGTGGCAGGTGAGCGGGGTGGGTCGTACCATCACCTCTCTCTACCCGCATTTCTATACCCCGTCTTGTGCCCCGCTGTGTTGTTTCCACCAGAAATACCCACTACTGAGTGACTGTTCAAGCTTCTTGAGTGGTGGCAGGGCGAGGACTGAGTGTTAAACAGTGTTTGTAGTAAAGGAGGAGGGTGTTAAGTGTGGGTGTTGCTGGTGTGACGCTTACTTGAGTGTTCTTGCTTACGGCTATATGGTGAAAAAGTGCACTTACCACCATGGTCAAAGAGATATAAGTGCAGCGTAAAACGCTTATTCATTAACGACGTTTCGCCCACATAGTGGACTTCATAAAGTCACAAACAGAAACATCGTCGGTAGAGGATCGAATTATTCTGTGTTTGTCCTTAAACTGTGTCAATAGTTTGTACCACTCCTCCACGGACACCAAGATTTTCCCATTTGTGTACATGTGTGTGTACATGTATATATGTGTACATGTGCTCTTTCTGAATCAAAACTGAGCTCTACAAAACATCTAAAACCAACCCAACTTAATCCTCAATAGTTTGATATATATATATATATATATATATATATATATATATATATATATATATATATATATATATATATATATATATATATATATATAGAGAGAGAGAGAGAGAGAGAGAGAGAGAGAGAGAGATACTTTTTTGGGTTATCCTGGGTTCTCTACACATACGCTGCTATGTATCATAATCTATGTATCTGTATTTGTGTATACCTGAATAAACTTACAGAGAGAGTTTGTGTAGCCACATAAATCATCGTAATTTGAAATCAAATTTGTCTTCTAAACTTCAGTATTAACGAGAAAAATGAACAAGATGATAACAGAAGAATCACTGAAATTAAGTTATGAGATAACTTATTCTGAGAGTTATTTTTGTGACCACGTCACCAGCACGCCTCCAGGTACCGTAACACCAGCGTGGCTCTTGATCCCTGGAAGCGGAGCTACCTTAAATTGGATCATATTTCCATTACGTCGTTCCCCAAGCGCTGTGTGACCCTGCCAGGTTTACCTCTTCTGGGATGGACCGGTGGACTGGTCCCGGTCCACCGGTCCTCGCGTCAGCTAGACCAGCAGCGTCAGGAACCGCTTTCCTGACGGGTGAAGCACAACCAATCAATCAGTCAGGCTGTGATGGATGTGTGGGTCAGCGGGTTGCCAGCAGCAATGGCCTGGTTGACCAGGCAAGCACCAGACAAGCCTGGCCCAGGGCCGGGCTACCAGAGGACAAATACTCTTAAAATGTATCACAGGTATATCAAAGGTGGATAAGGAAATTCTAAGAGGCTGACAACGTGAAGATGGTTGTCAGGGAGGCTGACAACGTGAGGGATGGTTGTCAGGAAGGCTGGCAACGTGAGGATGGTTGTCAGGGAGGCTGACAACGTGAGGGATGGTTGTCAGGAAGGCTGGCAACGTGAGGATGGTTGTCAGGGAGGCTGACAACGTGAGGATGGTTGTCAGGGAGGCTGACAACGTGAGGGATGGTTGTCAGGAAGGCTGGCAACGTGAGGATGGTTGTCAGGGAGGCTGAGATGGTTGTCAGGAAGGCTGGCAACGTGAGGATGGTTGTCAGGGAGGCTGACAACGTGAGGATGGTTGTCAGGGAGGCTGACAACGTGAGGGATGGTTGTCAGGAAGGCTGGCAACGTGAGGATGGTTGTCAGGGAGGCTGAGATGGTTGTCAGGAAGGCTGGCAACGTGAGGATGGTTGTCAGGGAGGCTGACAACGTGAGGATGGTTGTCAGGGAGGCTGACAACGTGAGGGATGGTTGTCAGGAAGGCTGGCAACGTGAGGATGGTTGTCAGGAGGCTGACAACGTGAGATGGTTGTCAGGAGGCTGACAACGTGAGGGATGGTTGTCAGGAAGGCTGGCAACGTGAGGATGGTTGTCAGGGAGGCTGACAACGTGGAGATGGTTGTCAGGGAGGCTGACAACGTGAGGATAGTTGTCAGGGAGGCTGACAACGTGAGGATGGTTGTCAGGGAGGCTGACGTGAGGATGGTTGTCAGGGAGGCTGACAACGTGAGGATGGTTGTCAGGGAGGCTGACAACGTGAGGATGATTGTCAGGGAGGCTGACAACGTGAAGATGGTTGTCAGGGAGGCTGACAACGTGGAGATGGTTGTCAGGAAGGCTGACAACGTGAGGGATGGTTGTCAGGGAGGTTGACAACGTGAGGATGGTTGTCAGGGAGGCTGACAACGTGAGGATGGTTGTCAGGCCGACAGCGTGGGGATGGTTATCAGGGAGGCTGGCAACGTGAGGATGGTTGTCAGGGAGGCTGACAACGTGGAGATGGTTTTCAGGGAGGCTGACAACGTGAAGATGGTTGTCAGGGAGGCTGACAACGTGAGGATGGTTGTCAGGGAGGCTGACAACGTGAGGATGATTGTCAGTGAGGCTGGCAACGTGGAGATGGTTGTCAGGAAGGCTGACAACGTGAGGATGGTTGTCAGGGAGGCTGAGACCGTGAGGATGGTTGTCAGGGAGGCTGACAACGTGAAGATGGTTGTCAGGGAGGCTGACAACGTGAGGATGGTTGTCAGGGAGGCTGACAACGTGGAGATGGTTGTCAGGAAGGCTGACAACGTGAGGGATGGTTGTCAGGGAGGCTGACAACGTGAGGATGGTTGTCAGGGAGGCTGACAACGTGAGGATGGTTGTCAGGCTGACAGCGTGGGGATGGTTATCAGGGAGGCTGGCAACGTGAGGATGGTTGTCAGGGAGGCTGACAACGTGGAGATGGTTGTCAGGGAGGCTGACAACGTGAGGATTATTCTCTTCAAATCGCTTGTTCTCTCTAGGCTGGATTCTGGAATACTGCTGTACACTAACTGCCCCTTCAAGGCAAGCGAAATTGCTGACCTGGAGAGTGTACAAAGAACTTTCACGGCACACATAAGTACGATAAGGCACCTAAATTACTGGGAACGGTTGAAGGCCCTTGATCTGTATTCCCTGGAGCGCAGGCGAGAGAGATACATGATAATATACACTTGGAAAATCCTAGAGGGATTAGTACCAAACTTGTACACGAAAATCATTCCCTATGAAAGCAAAATATTCGGCTGGAGATGCAACATTCCCCCAATGAAAAGCAGGGGCGCCACGAGTACACTGAGAGACAACACAATAAGTGTCCGGGGCCCAAGACTGTTCAACTCCCTCCCAGCATACATATGGGGGATTACCGATAGAAGGCACCTAAAGTCAGTACCTGACCAGCCGGGCTGTGGTTCGTACGTCAGTTTGCGTGCGGCCAGCAGTAACAGCCTGGTTGATCAGACCCTGATCCACCACGAGGCCTGGTCTCAGACCGAGCCGCGGGGGCGTTGACCCCCGATACCCTCTCCAGGTAAACTCCAGGATGGTTGTCAGGGAGGCTGACAACGTGGATATGGTTGTCAGAGAGGCTGAGGTAGTGTATATATTAAGGTGGTTGGTGAAGCGGCTCAGCCTGGAGGCTCTAAGCCTTATTTGGTGTAGATGAGGCCTCGTCCTGCCTTCATATGGTCCACCAGGGTCCATCAGTGGTCCAGCCCATCCTGGACCACTGCTGGACCTGAACTGATAGTGTAGTGATTATACGTGTTACGTGATGTTGGTTCCATGTGTACATGGTGGTGATAGGTACATGTGTACATGGTGGTGATAGGTACATGTGTACATGGTGGTGATAGGTACATGTGTACATGGTGGTGATAGGTACATGTGTACATGGTGGTGATAGGTACATGTGTACATGGTGGTGATAGGTACATGTGTACATGGTGGTGATAGGTACATGTGTACATGGTGGTGATAGGTACATGTGTACATGGTGGTGATAGGTACATGTGTACATGGTGGTGATAGGTACATGTGTACATGGTGGTGATAGGTACATGTGTACATGGTGGTGATAGGTACATGTGTACATGGTGGTGATAGGTACATGTGTACATGGTGGTGACAGGTGTATATGGTTACCTCAAGATGACTCCAGGGGTCAACGACCCCTCAGCTTTGTCCCACACTGCGCCTCCTGGTATGTGACTTGATCAAGCAGGCTTTTGGTGCTAGTATTCGCAGTGGAACGTATGCACCACAGCCCAGATAATCAGGAACTAACTTTAGGTACTTACCAGTTCTCTCTTGAAGACAGCTAGGAGTTTGTTCGTAATTCCCTTTATAGATAAAGGAAAAGTGTTGAGTCTTGGTCCCTTTACACTTACTGAGTTGTTTTATAGCGTACTCTTTGTACCCCGGCTATTTTATTGGGAAGTTATTTTGTACCGTCTTTCGAGCCTCTTCCTCTTAATAGGATAATTTTTTTGTGTGCATATATGGGGCCAAGCCCTCCAGACTTTTCAAGATGTAAATTGCTGTGTATCTTTGTCGTCTACTGATATTCTTCCTGCCCTGAACGGGGCCGTCAACACTGAGCAATATTCCAAATGAGGAAACACGAGAAATTTAAAAAATGTCACCAATGGCAATATTTCCTTTGTTTTGAAGGTTCACATTATCCACCCCGTCATCCTCCTGGCTGTCGTGACCTTTGTCTTATTATGTTGTTTGAAAGAAAGGTCAGCTGACATAATTATTCTTAAGTTTTTCACGTGTTCCCTTCGTTCTATTTGACGATTCTCTTGAGTTTTGTATACAGTATTCCTTCTGAGTTCTTCATTCTTTCCATACCTAAATAGCTAGAACTTATCACCCTTGAACGTCATGTTCTCCACTGCCCATTGGAAAATCCTGCTTACATCTTCCTGTAATTTTTCAGTGTCTTCTACCGAAGTGACTTTTATGCTTATTTTAGTGTCATCCGCAAATGATGATACAAAACTGTTACCGGTGTTTTTATCTATGTCTGCTATGAGGATGAGAAACAGCAGAGGTGCCAGGACAGTGCCTTGGGGAACTGAGCTTTTTACCTCGCTGATGCTGGATTTTGCTCTGTTTATTTCTACTTTTTGTGTTGTGTTAGAAACCAGAAAATCCATCTGTCTACCTTCCCCGTGATGCCTATGGCCCTCATTTTGTGTGCAATCACCCCATGATCGCATTTGTCAAACGCCTTTGCAAAGTCTGTGTATATCTCGCATTTGCGATTTCGTTGTCTTCCAACGCGGTAAGCCAGCGGAAGGCCTTGAAGGTCTCTAGCATTTCGCCTAGATCTAGGCTCTTTCTCCAAAGAATACTGAGGGCTCGTGCTAGTAGTACTTTGCACTTTTTTTTATACAAATAGGGAATTCCATGAATCTGGTCCAGGTGCTGAGTGAGCGGGCATGTTTTCAATTTCTCTTTCGAATTCTATGGGATTAGTACTAATGTTAGTTAGTTAGTCTGCGCGGCCTTCCGATGAAATGAAAAAAGTTTCTGCATTCTCTACCCTGCTGTCATATAGTGAGTTGCTGAACACCGACTCGTACTGTTCTTTTAAGAACAGTACGAATTTAGCTCATTTCCTGTTCATCATCAGTAATACTAATTCAGTAGTACTAATTCTACAGGTACTAGTTCTTAGCTTGGATTTTGCATATGAATATAAATATTTTGTGTTTCTTGCAATATCCTGGATGGCCTTTTGCTCCCTCTAATGTTTGGTACGACGTCCAAAGTTTTTGCTCTGAGACAGTGATCTCTCGGCTAAGACTGTCTTCCCTTGCAGCATATTTATGTTTTTAAGCAATTCGCTAACCCGTTTTCTTCTTTTGTACCATCTCCTACGTTCTCTCTGATCTTCTGGATCTCATTAATGATACATATTTGTATGCTTCTGTATTGAACTTCTCCGGGCACTGGTGAGGGTTTAGGTGCTTATGTCTGTTTCCCAGGATATGTCTGACAATTCTTGGTTAATTTTGTCCCAGTCAATTCTGTGGTTGTTGAAGTTAAACTTACTGAGCATCCCTTTTCTTACATTAGTGCTGTAGTTCCCAAGCCTAGTGGCCCTGTCTTAATACTCGTTCGTACTTTTATGATGCTGTGGTCGGAGTATATTGTTTTTGTGATTGGTATTTTCATTTCTAGTGGGACCAGTTATCTGTTGGTTCAGTGCGAACTTTTCACAAAGCCTCATTAGTTCCCTGGTGTGTACCTGTTGAGCCAGGGTGCTTCCAGGAGCTATTTCTGGTATAACGTTTTGATAAGCCATCTTTCAAATTATACGAGGGAGATTGAAATCTCTAAGGAGGATAATATTTGGTGTGGTATTTTCCAGCATTTCAGGACAGCTATCTGATCTGTGAATTCCTCGGCCGTTGCTGACAGTAGTTTATATACTAGGATAATTACCAGATTCCCATTTTCAACTTTTATTCCTAGAACTTCTACTGTATCATTCGATGAATTCATCAGTTCTGAGCAGCAGAAAGTGTCTTTCACATAGAGTGACCTATTAATTCTGTTACATCTATACATGTTATAGTTTTTTATCTTTATCTCACAATCCAAAACATCTCTTGTGTGTTTCTCTAAATGTTCAAACATGACATTCGCTTCTGACAGTAAGAGCAGTTAAATAGTGACAGTAAGAGCAGTTACATAGTGAAAGTAAGAGCAGTTACATAGTGACAGTAAGAACAGTTACATAGTGACAGTAAGAACAGTTGCGTAGTGACAGTAAGAGCAGTTACATTGTGACAGTAAGAGCAGTTACATAGTGACAGTAAGAGCAGTTACATAGTGACAGTAAGAGCAGTTACATTGTGACAGTAAGAGCAGTTACATAGTGACAGTAAGAGCAGTTACATTGTGACAGTAAGAACAGTTACATAGTGACAGTAAGAACAGTTGCGTAGTGACAGTAAGAGCAGTTACATAGTGACAGTAAGAACAGTTACATAGTGACAGTAAGAACAGTTACATAGTGACAGTAAGAACAGTTACATAGTGACAGTAAGAACAGTTACATAGTGACAGTAAGAGCAGTTACATAGTGACAGTAAGAACAGTTGCGTAGTGACAGTAAGAGCAGTTACATAGTGACAGTAAGAGCAGTTACATAGTGACAGTAAGAGCAGTTACATAGTGACAGTAAGAGCAGTTACATAGTGACAGTAAGAGCAGTTACATAGTGACAGTAAGAGCAGTTACATAGTGACAGTAAGAGCAGTTACATAGTGACAGTAAGAGCAGTTACATAGTGACAGTAAGAGCAGTTACATAGTGACAGTAAGAACAGTTACATAGTGACAGTAAGAACAGTTACATAGTGACAGTAAGAGCAGTTACATAGTGACAGTAAGAACAGTTACATAGTGACAGTAAGAACAGTTACATAGTGACAGTAAGAACAGTTACATAGTGACAGTAAGAACAGTTACATAGTGACAGTAAGAGCAGTTACATAGTGACAGTAAGAGCAGTTACATAGTGACAGTAAGAGCAGTTACATAGTGACAGTAAGAGCAGTTACATAGTGACAGTAAGAGCAGTTACATAGTGACAGTAAGAGCAGTTACATAGTGACAGTAAGAGCAGTTACATAGTGACAGTAAGAACAGTTACATAGTGACAGTAAGAGCAGTTACATTGTGACAGTAAGAGCAGTTACATAGTGACAGTAAGAGCAGTTACATAGTGACAGCAGTAGCAGTTACATAGTGACAGCAGGAGCAGTTACATAGTGCCAACAGGAGCACTTAGTCACGCTTGACCCACAACAGGAGAAAGTGACTAAGCAGGTATAAGTGGAAATATCGCCACCTAGCTACCCCCACTCCTGCTGTCCACCCACCACCCACCCTCACTCCTGCTGCCCACCCATCATCCATCCTCACTCTTGCTGCCCACCCTCACTCCTGCTGCCCACCCATCATCCATCCTCACTCTTGCTGCCCACCCACCATCCACCCTCACTCCTGCTGCCCACCCACCGTCCACCCTCACTCTTGCTGCCCACCCACCCTCACTCCTGCTTCCCACCCACCACCCACCCTCACCCCAGCTGCCCACCCACCCTCCTGCTACCCACCCACCCTCACTCCTTCCTCCCCTCCTATGGACACTCAAGACTAGGAAATACCTCTTTCAGTCTCTAATCTCCTCCCTCAAAATCAGTATGGCAAAGCTATCTTCGCAAAAGAAAAAAATAATGCTGCAGTAAGCCTACTGACCCATGCTAGACCTATGCTTATCACACCCAAGCAGTGTATTCCACGTCATTTTGATTCCCTAGAATTATAATTCAAAATTCGCATTGATCTGTTCGTGTAGGACAGTGTCAGTCAAACTGCTCATTTATGATGCGTGTGGAATGTGACGCTTATTGATGATGTGTAAATATATAGGCAGTTACAGTTTGTTAATCTGGGCTGAGTGTATGAAGCAGTGTAGAGTTACCTGGCTATTGTCTGATCAGTCTCATTGCTGCTTCCTGAACGTCAGTGCCTGGAAATATATTCCTATGTGCTATAAATAATCAAAGGCATGCACACACAAACAAAATAATACTAGCAGTGTATTAGTGGGTGTGTTGAGCATGGTATTAGCAAGACATGGTGAGAATTGTTATTTGTGGAGAGAGAAGGGAAGGGAAGGCAGCGAGTTAGTGCTCTGAAGGTACTAGAGAAAATTGTCTTAAGGATCTGTGACGCTAACAGAGAGAGGGGAGGGGGAGGGGAGGCAGATAGTGTTCACCTGTAAGTCTTTGCAGGGGTTGAACCTCAGCTTCTGGACCCTGGTCACTACTAGGTTCATTTTCGCCTATCTTCGAGTCCCCATATCGTGCCTCTTTTTAAAGCTATGTATGGATCCTGCCTCTACCACTCCACTGCCCAAGTTCCATTTCTTGACCACTCTGAGGCTGAAGAAATACTTCTTTACATCTCTGTGACTCATCTGTATTTTTAACTTCCAGCTGTGTCCTCGTTCTTCTTCCCCGTGTCTCGAACACTGTCTGTGTCCTCGTTCTTCTTCCCCGTGTCTCGAACACTGTGTATGTGTCCTCGTTCTACTTCCCCGTGTCTCGAACACTGTCTGTGTCCTCTAATATAAATCCAGATGTACTCCTGTTAATCCTCTCGGAGCTTAGTTCCTAGGCCTTTTGTGTATCCATATGCTCTTGCGCTACCGTCCACATGATACATATGGGGTGTACAATAAAGTAACTGCGTCAGCGGGAAAATCTGTGAGCAGGGACACATCTGATGCGATCCCTTCCATCATGCCCTTCACGTACACTAGAAATGGTACCAGTTACTACTGATCCTTGTGGAACCCCACTCGTCATTGTGTTTACTCACCTATTTGGGGTTGCAGGGGTCGATTCATAGAAAAAATATGTATGTGCCGCCTGTGTGTGTGTGTGTCTGTGTCTGTGTGTCTAGGTGGGTGGGTTACTGTTATAGGTGATGTTGGTATGGAAGGGAGGGAGGTATCCAGTCAGTGATTGATAGGCGGGTATGGACAGTCCAGAGCCTACCTGCCTGCCTACCCACCCACCATCACTTTGCCTGCCTACCTGCTGCCAAGTTTCCTGCCCACCTGCACACCCACCCACTTGCCTACCTACATTACATACCTACCTACCTACCTGCTTACCTATCTACCTACCTACCTACATACATACCCCTTCCTTTCTCTACACATATAAAAGGACAAACAGGTTAAAACCAAACAGGTCACCGAGTCTTGAGGAAATGTTTTTAAGAGTATATCAATAATGTAAGAGAAAGCTTAACAAACCCTTACCCGGTCTATTCAATGAATCACAACAAACAGGTGTCCTGCTGGTTAATGGACTGATTACACCATCTTTATTTCACTACTACACCTGTTGCCTCTATTTGACTGAAGAAGCCTACTGTATAGGCGAGTCGTTTCAACAGTAAAGACACGCAACTTTTGCACATGTCTTAATCTAGACAAAAAAGTTGTAGATGTCCTCTTTATGAGTACTCTGCAGTGTTGCTGTGCCATACAATCATTCTTATTAATAGTAATGGAACACACTACAAAATATTGCCCATGTGTCTTATTCATCCACTTGTCGTTGTAAATCATTAATAAGAAAAGAGAAGGTTATTTTAAAAACAATGCTAAAAATGCCTGACCCTGAAATGTGAAAACAAAAATAATGTTCTTATAATATCGAAGTGTAATTTTTCGTTTGTTTAAACTTTTATATACTGTGGATGTTTCAATTTTTTTTTTTTTACTTTTAATATACCGGATATTTTCAGTGTTTTTTTTTCACTCGTCATAGACTGGATTTTCCATTTCTTTAATCTGACTGACTTGTGTGTTGGAAATACGTGTTTTAAGAACACTTGTATTGGAAATACGTGTTTAGAGAACACTTGTGTTGGAAATACTTGTGTTGGTGCCTGGAAAGTGAGAAGACTGGTGTGTCACCGGTGTCATGTGATAACTCCTTAATGCAGTTTTGAGAGAATATTTGATAACACTTAAGAAATCGCTGATGCAACGTTGACAAAACATTGATGCTGCGTTGCACAGGTCAGTTGATGCTGCTGCAACGTTTGCAATCTTTCATCTGCGTAATAATTAGATAGAAAAAAAGATAAAGACTTCTTGGTGGTTGAGAGTGAGGTGGACTGTAAGTTTGTTAAGAGTGGGTGGTGATGCGGGCGTGGTGGGTGGTGGGTGTGGTGGTGGTGGTGGCGTGGGTGGAGCGTGCTGCCACCACCGCCCACACCACACAACCAAGAGAACAGCACAGCCAACAACCACAAAACTGGGATGGACAGCCTGCATGGTTCCATTCTTCCTGTAAGTTCTCATTTTATCATATATATATATATATATATATATATAGTATATATATATATATATATATATATATATATATATATATATATATATATATATAGTATATATATATATATATATATATATATATAGTATATATATATATATAGTATATATATATATATATATATATATATATATATATATAGTATATATAATATATATATATATATATATATATATATATATATATATATATATATATATATATATATATATATATATATATATATATATATATATATATATATATATAGTATATATATATATATATATATATAGTATATATATATATATATATATATATAAATATATATAAGTATATATATATATATATATATATATAGTATATATATATATATGTATATATATATATATAGTATTATATATATATATATATATATATATATATATATATATATATATATATATATATATATATATATATATATATATATATATATATATATATATATATATATATATATATATATATATATATATATATATATATATATATATATATATATATATATATATATATATATATATATATATATATATATATATATATATATATAAATATATATATATATATATATATATATATATATATATATAATATATATATATATATATATATATATATATATATATATATATATATATATATATATATATATATATATATATATATATATATATATTTTTTATATTTTTTTTTTTTTTTTTATATTTTATTAGTATATATAAATATTAGTATATAAATATATATATATATATATAGTATATATATATATATATATATATATATATATATATATATATATATATATATATATATATATATATATTATATATATATATATATATATATATTATATATATATATATATATATATATATATATATATATATATATATATATATATATATATATATATATATATATATATATATATATATATATATATATATATATATATATATATATATATATATATATATATATATATATATATATATATATATATATAGTATATATATATATATATATATAGTATATATATATATGTATATAGTATATATATATATATATATAGTATATATATATATATATATTATATATATATATATATATATATATATATATATATATATATATATATATATATATATATAGATATATATATGAAAATGATTTTGGCTTAAATAGCAATGCTCTTTTGCCATATAAGACAAGTGAAAATTTGTGTATGCAATAATTTCGCCAAAATCATTCTGAACATAACGAAAAAATATATTTCATTGTGTTTGTTTATTATTAAATAAATGTTAACGTATCTAAAATATATTTATTTGGGTTAGGCTAAATTAAATTGCGCTTGTTGTAATAAGGTTAGGTAGGTTTTCAAAGTTTCTCTTGGTACAAAATTATAAATTCTTACATTAACATAAATGAAAAATATATATCTTTAAATGTATAAGAGAAAATTTTAGAAAGGACTTAATTTTAGACGAGTTCTTGCTAATTGACCAGTTTTACCTAATCGGCACGACATATATATATATATATATATATATATATATATATATATATATATATATATATATATATAATTATATATGTCGTGCCGATTAGGTAAAACTTGCGATTTTGACTTAAATAGCAACGCTCTTCTTGCCATATAAGACAAGCGAAAATTTGTGTATGCAATAATTTCGCAAAAATCATTCTGAACCTAACGAAAAAAATATATTTCATTGTGTTTGTTTATTATTAAATTAATGTAAACGTATCTAAAATATATATAGTTGGGTTAGGCTAAATTAAATTGCGCTTGTTATAATAAGGTTAGGTAAGTTTTCTAAGTTTCTTTTGGTACAAAATTATAAATTTTTACATAAACATAAATGAAAAAAATATATCTTTAAACGTATAAGAGAAAGTGCCCAGTGTTATACTCACCCCAAGATCCTTTTCCTTGAGTGAGGTTTGTAGTATCTGGTCCCCTAGACTGTACTCCGTCTGGGGTCTGCGTGTGTGTGTGTTTTCTCACCTAACTCACCTAATTGTGGTTGCAGGGGTCGAGACTCAGCTCCTGGCCCCGCCTCTTCACTGACCGCTACTGGGTCCCTTCTCTCCCTGCTCCATGAGCTTTATCATACCTCGTATTAAAGCTACATCACTTGCTAGACTATTCCACTTCCTGACTACTCTATGGCTGAAGAAATGCTTCCTAACATCCCTTTGACTCATCTGAGTCTTCAGCTTCCAATTGTGCCCCCTTGTTTCTGTGTTCCCTCTCTGGAACATCCTGTCACTATCTACCTTGTGTGTGTGTGTGTGTGTGTGTGTGTGTGTGTGTGTGTGTGTGTGTGTGTGTGTGTGTGATCGTACACTTCCAGAGAGTAAGGAAGTGAGAGAGAGAGAGTGGATCAGGTGTGGCAGTATGGGTTGTCAGAGTGCCAGGCTATATCTGGGACCACTTGTCACTTCCCCCTTCATAACCTGACCCCTTGGCACTCCTTAGTGCCACCCCTCCTTAGTGCCTTTCAATACTAATATCTAACATAAGTAATTTGTTGAGATGCATCATGTGTTACAATATATCATGTTAAACAATATTTTAAGTGTTATAATATACCATGTTAAAATTGCCATATGTCTCCAGACATCAACATGTTGAGAAATTAGACGCGTGCGTAACAACTGGTGTCTTTATTAAGTAAACGTTTCTCCAACCAGTGGCATTATCAATACTATACAGAAAACTGAAAAATAATCAGTCTTTCAGTCTAGAAGCAGGTGTTCAGTTAGTTAGTTTGATATCTTTATTATGCACCCCATACCCATCCTGTGGGTGGTAGTCAAGAGATTATAGAGGTACATAATGGGTCCAGGGACTGGGCCTCAAAGTTTTGATAGCTGAACAAGTTACAGCGGTAATGAACTAGATCTGGTCACAATTATGACCAAGTTTCAAAGGTAATGAGCTCCAGGTAGAGCTGGTCACGTAACTTGTCATGATTGTAACCAGCTCTACCTGGAGCTCATTACCTTTGTAACTTGTCATGATTGTGACCAGCAGGTGTTCAGTACCGCGGTATTGAATCTGAAGCACTGGCAGCAAGAAGTGGGCTTATATACTGGAGCCAGATGAGCCAGCGGTAGTAAGTAGTGTTCCTTGGGTCAATGCCCCCGCGGCCCTGTCCTTAAGGTCTCACGGTCGATCAGGGCCTGATCAACCAGGCTATTGCTGCTGGCCGCACGCAATTCAACGTACGAACCACAGCCCGGTTAGTCAGGTACTGACTTTAGGTATCGGAGGGACTGATTACCTCAAACTCCTACTGATCTTCAACCCTTCTTTTCTGCATTGGACTGAGGAAGCCACTGTATGATGAAACGTTACCACAAGATACCCAGTTGTTGCACATATATCTTGATTCGTCATCGTGTCGGTCCTCTCAACATTTGTCTACAAGGGAAAAGGTGTTTTGGTGGGGAAGGTTTGTGAGCTCTGGGTGGTTGTTGTGGTGGGGGTAGCGCCGCTGGGCCACCCCTCACAAACTAGTTCTGCTAGGTGACCTAGGGCGAGTGTACATGGCTGCCCACTAACACCACCACAAACCATTTATTCCCATTTGGTCTACTCCCATTATACGTACTCTGCAAATGTCCTCTATATTTTTGATCCAAAATATACTACTTGGTGATAGAAATGGTATGTGATACCGACATTTCCAAGTCGGACCGAAGCATTGTTATAATCTTCTCTCTCTGTGTCGTATGTGCGGGTTATTTGTGTATTGTTCCAGTCACGGTATTGTGACTTTTGTTTTTTTATATAGACAACTTGTTGGAAAAAACACGCTAAATACAAACAGTACGATTTTATATTGGAAACATTTCGGCCCTGGGACTGTAGTTACTCCAGATAGGAGCAGGTCAAATGGGAAGTAGACCAAATTGAAGGAGATACATCCATGGTACTGGATACCAACACGACGTGAAGGAGGCCCATTAAGTCGAGCCGGCGAGTTTGTCCTATTCGGCAAGAGTGTCCTTTAACAAATAAGCGGAATGAGCATTTGTTTTTGCCACAAATCTGAGGAATTCAGTCAGAACATAACGAAAAAAAAATATGCATAATTGATTTTAAGTAATATTAAATGAATTTAAATTGACCTATGATATAAGTTCGCCCCTTTGCGAATTGTTAAGTGTGTGATGAAACTAGCACTGCTTCTTGAAACGTCGTTTATTCACTACTAGTTTCCGAGTTAAGTCTGAAATTAGTGGTGAATGTTTCTAGTAGTAGTAGTGGCGGTGGTGCTGGTTTTCATCTTATAAGACTTGCATACTTGTGGGTGTTAATCAACATTTGTAATATCAGGTTTGTGTTAGTGGTATGAATGGTGTGACTCGTACATGGCAGTACATTAAATTACACCTAGTTCTGTTTCTAAGTGGTTCGCCGGTATGGTCCCGGCCCGGGTCCGAAATCTTCTGAGAAGAACTATGTACTTCTGTCTAGATTAACGACTGTTGTGTATTATCTAGGTGTACGAGTTATTGATAGAAAATCAGAAGGCTGTCTCCCCACCCTCGACCACTGCCCACGTGAAAATGGGTGGAAAAATACACCATAACATATTTGAAAAATGGCATGGCATTTGTGAGGGAACTGGATGGAAGACGTGAACAACCTATATTAAATTAATACTTTTTTTTTATAAACTTCTCGTATTACTCCACTACCACTCACAGCTATGCGTATCAGTAGTTTTTGTTCCTGGTTACCACCAGTGCTGCTATGGCTACCACAACAGTCTGTTTCTACCACTGCTATTGTTGATTTGGTTGCCTGGTTGACGGTTGATCATCCTGATGCTGAACAAACATCAAGATTTTTTTTTATTTTATATTGCCTGGAGTTTACCTGGAGAGAATTCCAGGGGTCAACGCCCCCGCGGCCCGGTCTGTGACCAGGCCTTATGTTGGACCAGAGCCTGATCAACCAGGCTGTTACTGCTGGCCGCACGCAGTCCAACGTACGAACCACAGCCCGGCTGATCAGGTACCGACTTGAGGTGCCTGTCCAGTGCCTGCTTGAAGACAGCCAGGGGCTTGTTGGTAATCTCCCTGATGTATGCTGGGAGGCAGTTGAACAATCTTGGGCCCTTCACACTTATTGTGTTGTCCCTCAACGTGCTAGTGGCACCCCTGGTCTTCATTGGGGGGGATGTTACATCGCCTGCCGAGTCTTTTGCTTTCGTAGGGAGTGATTTTCGTGTGCAAGTTTGGTACTAAGCCCTCGAGAATTTTCCACGTGTATATAATAATGTATCTCTCCCGCCTGCGTTCTAGAGAGTACAGGTTTAGGAACTTCAAGCGTTCCCAGTAGTTGAGGTGGTTTATCGCACTTATGCGTGCCGTGAAGGTTCTCTGCACATTTTCAAGGTCAGCAATTTCACCCGCCTTGAAAGGTGCAGTTAGTGTGCAGCAATATTCCAGCCTAGATAGAACAAGCGATCTGTAAAGTGTCATCATGGGCTTGGCATCCCTGGTTTTGAAGGTTCTCATTATCCATCCTGTCATTTTTCGAGCAGATGCAATTGCTACATTGTTATGGTCCTTGAAGGTGAGATCCTCTGACATGATCACTCCCAGGTCTTTGACATTAGTTTTTCGCTCTATTGTGTGGTTGGAATTAGTTTTGTACTCCGATGAGATTTTAATTTCTTCACGTTTTCCGTATCTGAGTAATTGAAATTTCTCATCAGTTGAGTGTATAAGATAGTCCACATAGGTTTAACGTGGGTTTAGTGAGTGACTTGTATCATAGAAGTTGTGACATATCATAGAGGTCTGTGTCAGAGTGTTGTTGTGGCTTGTATCATAGAGGTCTGTGTCAGTGTTGTTGTGGCTTGTATCATAGAGGTCTGTGTCAGTGTTGTTGTGGCTTGTATCATAGAGGTCTGTGTCAGTGTTGTTGTGGCTTGTATCATAGAGGTCTGTGTCAGAGTTGTTGTGGCTTGTATCATAGAGGTCTGTGTCAGTTGGTGTATCATGAGGTCTGTGTGATTGTGGCTTGTATCATAGAGGTCTGTGTCAGTGTTGTTGTGGCTTGTATCATAGAGGTCTGTGTCAGAGTGTTGTTGTGGCTTGTATCATAGAGGTCTGTGTCAGTGTTGTTGTGGCTTGTATCATAGAGGTCTGTGTCAGAGTGTTGTTGTGGCTTGTATCATAGAGGTCTGTGTCAGTGTTGTTGTGGCTTGTATCATAGAGGTCTGTGTCAGTGTTGTTGTGGCTTGTATCATAGAGGTCTGTGTCAGAGTTGTTGTGGCTTGTATCATAGAGGTCTGTGTCAGTGTTGTTGTGGCTTGTATCATAGAGGTCTGTGTCAGTGTTGTTGTGGCTTGTATCATAGAGGTCTGTGTCAGTGTTGTTGTGGCTTGTATCATAGAGGTCTGTGTCAGTGTTGTTGTGGCTTGTATCATAGAGGTCTGTGTCAGTGTTGTTGTGGCTTGTATCATAGAGGTCTGTGTCAGTGTTGTTGTGGCTTGTATCATAGAGGTCTGTGTCAGTGTTGTTGTGGCTTGTATCATAGAGGTCTGTGTCAGTGTTGTTGTGGCTTGTATCATAGAGGTCTGTGTCAGAGTTGTTGTGGCTTGTATCATAGAGGTCTGTGTCAGTGTTGTTGTGGCTTGTATCATAGAGGTCTGTGTCAGTGTTGTTGTGGCTTGTATCATAGAGGTCTGTGTCAGTGTTGTTGTGGCTTGTACCATAGAGGTCTGTGTCAGTGTTGTTGTGGTTGTACCATAGAGGTCTGTGCAGAGTTGTTGTGGCTTGTATCATAGAGGTCTGTGTCAGTGTTGTGGCTTATCATGAGGTCTGTGTCAGAGTTGTTGTGGCTTGTATCATAGAGGTCTGTGTCAGTGTTGTTGTGGCTTATCATAGAGGTCTGTGTCAGTGTTGTTGTGGCTTGTATCATAAGGTCTTGTCAGTGTTGTTGTGGCTTGATCATAGGGTCTGTGTCAGTGTTGTTGTGGCTTGTACCATAGAGGTCTGTGTCAGTGTTGTTGTGGCTTGTACCATAGAGGTCGGGTTTAAAGAATTCATTGCCACCAGTGGTCATCAGTCAATAAGAGGTAAATAAGAGTTGAGATGCCTGAGTCGATGTTCAGTCCATCATCTAGAATCTTGTGAATCATTCCTACAAGATTGATGGACTGAACACATCGACTCCAGGCCGAGGGACTGATTACCTCAAACTACTCCTCTATTTACACCTTTCTGCTTTGTATTGGACTGATGAAGCCACTGTGTGGCGAAACGTTTCCTCAATAAAGATACCCAAGTGTTGCATATGTGTCTAATTTATAACTTGTCGGTTCTCTGAACCATTCATCTACGTCAGTGTTGTTGTGGCTTGTATCATAGAGGTCTGTGTCAGTGTTGTTATGGGTGAGCATTGTGCATTTTTTGCGTCAAAGCTTTGAATGAGTCTTCAGTGCCAGAGCCTTGGAGAGTCTTACACTTCCCTTCCTGTTCCTCCCCTTCTCCCTCGTCCCCTCTTCCTTCCTCCTTCTCCCCCTATACCCCTCCCTTTAACCTTCCTCCTCCCATTTCTTCCTTACCCCCACCCCATCCTCCCTAATGCAGCATCCTGTGTACGGGAGAGGCTATCGTAAGAGATGGTAATAATAATCTTTATTTCTACAAGTATACATGACACAACTTATACAGACCATAACTGACATCAGTGACATACTATATACAAAGCCTCTGGTTATTTAGAGAATTTCAGACAACCTATGTTAATTTTGTTAAAAAATGCGACCCACACCAGTCGACTAAACACTCAAGTACCTTATTTACTGCTAGATGAAGGACAGCAGGTACATACTTACTGCTAGGTGAACATGGACAGCAGGTGTCTTAAGAAAACACGCCCCAATGTTTCCACCCGTACTGAGGATCGAACCACGGATTTCATTGTGTGAGCTTAGTGCGCTACCAACCGAGCTACTGGACACCTAATGCCCAAGTGATAGTGACTTCAGCTATGCTGGAAGGAAACCTTTGAAGCTGTCGTAGTTGATGAACCCATACTGGAATACTTGAAGATATTTTCATTGTCCTACTGAAATCTCCTGGTTCAGCCTGACAGATTTCAACACCCTGTATGAACACCATCCCGCTGTGTAGCAAGCACCAGACGAGCCTGTCCCAAGGCCGGGATTTGGGAGTAGGGAAACTCTCGTAATTTATCAAAGGTCAAGGTAGCTATCATATAGTATAGGGTAGCAGCAAACTGTTGATGTACCCAATTTTTGTTTAATAAACAAATGCAGCATCCTGCCTCCCAGCTCTTGTCAAAGATATAAACACCGTTTTCCAGTGGGCAGCGGAGAATATGACATCCAGTGGTGATCGGTTCCAGTTGCTTATACATGGAAAGAATGAAGAACTCAAAAGGGACACTGTATACAAAACTCAAGAGGATCATCAAATAGTACGAAATAAACACGTGCAAGACCTGGGAGTAATTATGTCAGCTGACCTTTATTTCAAAGAACACAATAAGACCAAGGTCACGACAGCCAGGAAGGTGACGGGATGGATAATGGAAACTTTAAAAACAAGAGAAATAGCACCAATGCTATACATCCTACAAGGTGGATTTTGCTAAAAAAATGAAACTTTTTTTTTATAGCCATAAGCTACTACAGTGAACTAGGGTTCAACAAAATCAAAGAGGTGGTTGTGTTTCCATTGGTTGCTTTCCAGAATTGTCTCAAATGCCAATACACGACCTAATATTTACTTGAAAAGAGGAAGAAATTCTTACCATAAAGCTGACCAAACAAGTCAGCAGGAAGGACTGGCCTTAGTCTCAACTGCAGAGAGTAGTAGAGCTTTATAAATGGGTCACAGGTATACCTAGGCATACCTAGGCATATTATTGGCCATCTTGTAATATCTACTTCATAAAATGTATAAATAATATAAGTACACCCCACTTTGTAATATTACCAGAAATAAAGTTGAATAGGACACGTATTTTATTGAAAATGAATGTGGAAAGACACATATACAATTCAGGATATTTATTAAAGAAAACGTTTCGCCACGAGTGGCTTCAGTCCTAATACAGAGGTATTGTATACCATTCTTGTACAACTAAGAAACGAGTTTATATAGTGGCAGAAGTCAGGTGGAAAGCCGCGAGGGTAGTAGTTGTAGTAGTACGACTGTGGTGAAATGGGTTTGAGAAGGACCTGTCAACATTGTGTTACAGGGGTCTCCAGAATGGGTAATATCCTGTTAATTAGTAATTTGAATATAGTGTAACTTCCGGACTTTTGATGGATAGTGTTACTGACAGCAATTAGGGCAGCCTCTATACATTTTCGCCGTCTTAAATCTTCTTCCTTAATGACTAATCAAGCCTCACTGAATTTCATGAAGTGTCCAACATCGTCCCTGTTGGGCGGGAATAGTTGGTTTTGAGAAAGACCTACCCTGTATGGGCCAGTACACCTGCTGCAATGTTCCTTTATTCTTATGTTCAGATGGTTTGTGCTCTCTTTTGAGGTATTGTTCGGTGTTGGCAGCTCCATTTAGGGCATGGGAGATAGAGCTGCAACAGATACAGAGATCATTTACAGCCCACATAGATCCAATAAAACATTTAAATTATTGGGAACGCCTGAAAGTCTTAAATATATACTCACCACAATGTACCACACAACTTGTGTAGTGATAGATGGTTGTGTGGTACAGTATGGTGATGGATGGTTGTGTGGTACAGTATGGTGATGGATGGTTGTGTGGTACAGTATGGTGATGGATGGTTGTGTGGTACAGTATGGTGATGGATGGTTGTGTGGTACAGTATGGTGATAGATGGTTGTGTGGTACAGTATGGTGATAGATGGTTGTGTGGTACAGTATGGTGATGGATGGTTGTGTGGTACAGTATGGTGATGGATGGTTGTGTGGTACAGTATGGTGATGGATGGTTGTGGTACAGTATGGTGATGGATGGTGTTTTTTTTTTTTTTTTTTTTTTTTTTTTTTTTTGTTACTGCAGCAATTAGGCAGCCTCTATACTTTCAGCCGTCTTAAATTTCTTCCATGACAATCAAGCTCACTGAATTATCATGAAGTGATCAACATCGTCATGTTTGGGAAAGTTGGTTTTCAGAAGACCTACCTGATGGGCCAGTACACTCCTGCAATGTTCCTTTCATTCTTATGTTCAGATGGTTTGTGCCTTTTGAGGTATTGTTGGTGTTGGACAGTCCATTTAGGGCATGGGAGATAGAGCTGCAACAGTACAGAGATATGTTAGCCTAGATCAATAAAACATTTAAATTGATGGAACGCCTGAAAGTCTTATATGATATGATACAATGTACCACACAACTTGTGTAGTGATAGATGGTTGTGTGGTACAGTATGGTGATGGATGGTTGTGTGGTACAGTATGGTGATGGATGGTTGTGTGGTACAGTATGGTGATGGATGGTTGTGTGGTACAGTATGGTGATGGATGGTTGTGTGGTACAGTATGGTGATGGATGGTTGTGTGGTACAGTATGGTGATGGATGGTTGTGTGGTACAGTATGGTGATGGATGGTTGTGTGGTACAGTATGGTGATGGATGGTTGTGTGGTACAGTATGGTGATGGATGGTTGTGGTACAGTATGGTGATAGATGGTTGTGTGGTACAGTATGGTGATGGATGGTTGTGTGGTACAGTATGGTGATAGATGGTTGTGTGGTACAGTATGGTGATGGATGGTTGTGTGGTACAGTATGGTGATAGATGGTTGTGTGGTACAGTATGGTGATGGATGGTTGTGTGGTACAGTATGGTGATGGATGGTTGTGTGGTACAGTATGGTGATGGATGGTTGTGTGGTACAGTATGGTGATGATGGTTGTGTGGTACAGTATGGTGATGGATGGTTGTGTGGTACAGTATGGTGATGGATGGTTGTGTGGTACAGTATGGTGATGGATGGTTGTGTGGTACAGTATGGTGATGGATGGTTGTGTGGTACAGTATGGTGATGGATGGTTGTGGTACATTGTGGTGACGGGATGGATTAAGGCAGCATACAGAGAGCGAGGGTACACACATGACCACCGCCCTGGACACACTGGTGATCACCATATAAGGTGTAACCTGCAGCAGGTAACTAGAGGCGGCCAGTCGGGGACAAACCTTCCTTCACCATCCCGCCTCTCACCTACTTTACATATATGACCGCGCCTAGGGACCGACATACACAAGAATGAAGTAACACTACAGCAGGCTTGCTGGCCCATGTTAGGCAGGTCTAACTCCTTCCATCCATCGTGGAAAAATGCACAAATTCAGTATAATGCGATTTTTTATTGCTGTGTGAAGATTATTTCTGCTGCAGTGTCTGACATTTGTGTCTATTTTTCCATCGTGTCAGTATTTTATACCATTCATCTGAATCCTTCCTTCCACACCCACTCGTGTACCCGTCCAACAATTATTTAAAACTACACAAATTTCTTACCTCAATAATAATAATATCTTTATTTCTACAAGAACATGTACACGGTATACAGGCCTAGCTGACGTCATTGACATACTACTGTATAGAAAGCCCCTTGTTATGCGGAGCGTTTCGGGCAACTTAGGTAAATTTTGTCCCAGGATGCGACCCACACCAGTCAACTGACACCCAGGTACCCATTTTACTGATGGGTGAACATGGACAGTGTTTTATGGAAACACGTCCTAATATTTTCCAACCCGTACCGGGGGATTGATCCCCGGACCTCAGTGTGTGAGCTGAGTGCGCTAGCGATCGAGCTACGGGACACCCTAATAACACTACCTAGGAGTTGTTTCCACTCATTCACAACTCTCTTGCCAAACTTTAATCCACTGGCTGTCTTATTTCGATTGTGGTCTTTCAGTCTTGTCTCCCAGGATGCCACCCACAATAGTCAACTAACACCCAGGTACCTACTTACTGCTAAGTGAACAGGGACAGCAGGTGTAAGGAAACACGCCCAATATTTCTATCCAACCGGGGTCGACCCACGGACATGTGTGTGAGGCGAAATCGTTGCCTACCAGGCCACGGGACATCGTAGCGTAGTTGGTTATAATAATAATAATAATAATAATATATTTCTACAAGTACATGTACAAGGTATACAGGCTGGTTATTAGGCAGCCAGGACATGGCCAGTGAGTAACTAGGCCCTTACCTTTGAGTTTTTTTCTACTCCCGGAGTCTGGCTATGGACCAGACTTGTCTGGTGCTTGCCTGACCCTGGTCAGTGGAAGCACCCAGCACTAAACACCAGCATTAAGACAGTTTCCTACCTAGAAACAATTAGTGATGTGCCATGTAGATGTGCGGCAATGGTAATTAATAAAGTGTTGTGACGAACTGCAACACTGATAACTAGTGAGGTGTTGTGTAGAATTGGTAAAGTGATGAATCATGCGGACCTGGGAATGATTCCTAGTGATGTCCTGTGATTTTGCGATGCTTATACAGCAACTAGAAATATGTCACATGGAATTGTGAAGATAATAGTGACATCAGGTAATATGCTATATAGAAATGTGACAGTGGTATGGTGCAGTGAGGATACCAGTTAGAGTAATAAACTACTTTTATACAAATTCTGTGTAGTTTGTTTCAAGATTACTGTGTGCTCCCTCAGTCACACAATAAAGCTGACACTGTTCATTTTTAACTGTGTTGTCCACTTGAGTTTGCCAACTATACTGTTTCTCATCCTTGTAGTAGACAAATAAAACACTAGTCACAGCTTCGTATCCTTCACCAACGACACCAAAATTAATTTTAAAATCGCCTCGCTCGAAGATACATAAAAAATAGTAAGGTATCAACAAAGTTTTCCATTGGTTAAATGAACATAACATCATGTTCAATAGTGACAAACTTCAGTTGCTTATGTACGGGAAGAATGAAGAACATAAAGCTATGTAGATGAATGATTCAAAGAACCGACAAGTTGTTAAATTAGACACATATGCAACACTTGGGTATCTTTATTGAAGAAAACGTTTCGCCACACAGTGGCTTCATCAGTCCAATACAAAGTAGAAAGTTGAAAGGAGAGGAGGAGTTTGAGGTAATCAGTCCCTCGGCCTGGAGTCGATGTGTTCAGTCCATCAATCTTGAAGCAAGTACAGCATAGGGCAAATAGAAGTTGATTATATACTGTAGACAGGTGAGACGAAGCAGGAGGAGGCGGGGTCATAGTGGTACCATCCACTAGTCGAAGTAGGTCTTCGTCCTAAGGTTGGACAAGTGTTGAAGAATCCGTTTGTATCAAGATCTCAAGATGTTGCTGTGTCAGACAGGATGTAGATGAATGGTTCAAAGAACCGACTAGTGGATGGTACCACTATGACCCCGCTTCCTCCTGCTTCGTCTCACCTGTCTACAGTATATAAGCAACTTCTATTTGCCCTATGCTGTACTGCAGTAGTTAGACTGTTGGGTTTAGTCCTGACTCTTTCTCTTCTACTTCAGCTCTTCCTCTCACCGGCTATTCTTCTTCTGTCCCCACTTCCCCCTCGCCCCTAGTGGGTCCTTACCTGAGAGTCTGAACTAACTAACTATGCTGTACTTGCTTCAAGATTGATGGACTGAACACATCGACTCCAGACCGAGGGACTGATTACCTCAAACTACTCCTCTCCTTTCAACTTTCTACTTTGTATTGGACTGATGAAGCCACTGTGTGGCGAAACGTTTTCTTCAATAAAGATACCCAAGTGTTGCATATGTGTCTAATTTAACAACATAAAGCTAGCACAGACTGCAGAATGCATGCAAATATGTATTTTAGAAATCACAGTCAGACAAATGCAGCAAAATACCAGAAATATGACATGGTGGATAATGAGAAATTTCAAAATGAGAGACATAAGGACACTGTGCTGCAGGTTCTGGACCTCTTAAGGGTATTTTCACAATGCTTCATTAAGTTAATCTTAAATATTAGTGATACAGCTCCTTGGGGATGGGGGTCTTGGGGATATCTTAAAAATGCCTCTACCAAAGCATTTCAAATTTTATGTTTATATTATATAAAATGGCTACAGTTCCTGTACCTCTTGAGGATATCTTCACAGTCCCTTGCCCGATTCCTCGTATAATTTAGCAGTGTTTGACGTCCAGCTTCTGAGCCTCTTGCAGGTGTTAAGATTTGTTCAGATATTTTACCCGGGGAAGGTTAACCATCCAGGATAAACCAATAAAGTTGGTGTCACTGGGGACTGTCTGGCTTATTTCTGTTGTAGTCCTTAAATCTTGTCCCCCAGGATGTGATCCACACCACTCCACTAACACCCAGGTATCTAATTATTGCTAGGTGTTCAGGGATAGCAGGTGTAACATTTCCACCCGTGCCAGGATTGAACCATGGACACTCAGCGTGTGAAGTGAATGCATTCCAACCAAGCCATGGGACACTATATTCAGTTCTTTGTCCTTTTGATAGTGTTAACCAACAGCTCCTGGGTTTCTTGAAGGTGTTGAACACTAGCTCCTGGGATTCTTAAAAATGTTTAGCTACAAACTCGGGTTTTTTTATGGTTTTGAGCAACAGCTCCTGGGCCTCTGGTGTGAAGCTACAGCTCAAGGATTGTTAGGGGTCAGAGGTTATTGGAGATGTTCAATAATACCTTTGTTGATAACACAGTGACTGAAATACCTCCATATAGCTAGCTATTTGTTGTAATAGGGGAAGAAGAATGGAAACATTTGTTATGGTATATGTCCAATTTCTGTTTCTATTCTCTCTTGGATGTAAGGTAAGTGAGGACTGGTAATGCTATGCCCAACTACAATATTATCAAATTTATTTAGTTTACTAAGTTCTTTAATCTGGTTTCCTGGTAAGCAGCTTTAAAATATATGTTGAGATTACTGATTATGAAGCATAAGTAAAAATATTTTTATTGATTTATGAAATGCGTCCAATATAATAAAAACTATGTAGTATTCTTATTCTCATATATGTATGCACTAGTAATCATAATTTAGTTGTAAGACAGCCTGAAATGCCTTGCATAATAAAGGGTTTTATTTAAAGTGGTTTATATGTGTCAATCACCCTAATTGTATGTATAATATGCTGTACTTCACTTCATAGAAATAAAGTTTGTTTGAGAGAGGAGCTTACGACAACGTTTCAGTCCGACTTGGACCATTTACAAAGTCACACTTTGGATTTACAAAGTCACACTCCTGGTCCAAGTCGGACTGAAACGTCGTCATAAGTTCCTCTCTCCTATGCAGGGTTATTTGTGTATTGTTCCAGTCATGGTATTGTGCCTTTTTGTTCTTTATAAAGTTTGTTTCTATGAAACTTAGGAATCTGAGAAAGGGGAGATAAATCCTCCCCATCATTTAAAACTCTTTAATTAACTTCAAAGAATCATATTGCATCTTCTGTAATAAGTGTCAGGTTGGTCAGTTACACTGTAGTTTGCACTGATTAAAGTTACCTATACATTGTAATTCATAAATGTAATTCTTTACATTTTCTTCTTACAGCTTGTAATTGCAATGGATACTCCAGCCGCTGCTACTTCGACCAGGAGCTGTATGACAGAACTGGTCATGGTGGACATTGCTTGGACTGTGCTGCCAACCGTGCTGGTCCCAACTGTGAGCGATGCAGAGATAACTATTATGAACGTAAAGATGGCATCTGCATTGCCTGCAACTGTAATGAAATTGGTATGTTAGTAATATTTTCTGTTGTAAGAATAATAATAATATAATCACAAAAAATTAAGTTTGAATTAGGGAAGTTTTAGCCTGTATATAGTCTGATAAGTACAGAAAATCTCTTTATGTATGTGCACTGAGAGCAAGAGTGCATATACAGTGGACCCCCGGTTTTCGTGATGCTCCAAACTCGAACAATTATGTAAGTGTATTTTTGTAAGTGCTTTTGTAAGTGTATTTTTGGGGTCTAAAGGGACTAATCTAATTTACATTATTCCTTATGGGAATAAATTCGTTTGATAACGGCACTTGAACAGCATTCTGGAACGAAAAAATCACAAAAACCAGGGGTCCACTGTATATATATATATATATATATATATATATATATATATATATATATATATATATATATATATATATATACAGTGGTACCTCGACTTACGACGGTCCCCAAACTCACCCTTTTATGTAAGTTTATTTTTTTAAATGCTTTTGTAAGTGTAATTTTGGGGGTCTAAAAGGACTAGTCTATTTTACATCATTCCTTATGGGGATAAATTCGTTTGGTAATGGCACTTGAACAGCATTCTGGAATGAAAAAATATCGTAAGTCGAGGTACCACTGTATATATATATGTAGGGATATGGATCTCAGTTTATATACAGTTTGGGTTTATTTTAATCCCAATAAGCCCATATTTGGTACATACTAAAATGTTTTTGATTTGTGATGAACAGGTGATGTGTGGCCTTAATGACCCTCATGCATTGATAGGCTTTAAGCCAAACTAACATTAATTTAGCAAAATGAAGCTACTTCTTTCAGTGGCCATTATATGCACAACATTTTGGTCAGATCGTCATTTAGTATCATACAGGAATTTACAGTTAATCATTCCCAATTTTTGCTGTTGAACGGTGGGAAGTCCTACATTGGACTTTGTCATATCTATCTCTGTGTATTACTCTGTGATGCTCTATTAAGTCCTCCTTCATTACCACTCGATGATAATTACCAGAATATTTTAGTCCACAGGTGGAAAGTTCTGAGATCCCAATCTGTGATGCATTGACTGTGCCCATACTTTAGCTTATGGATACTTCAACTGGTGATGCAGTTGGTTGAGCCCCTATGGGCCCTTCACATGTCTTTAAGATTTGTGTCATTCCCTCCTGCTGCTCCTGATTATCTCTGGTAGATTGATATTGGCTTTGATTATCATACAGAACTTGTGATGGTTGTGTTGACTGCTTGCATGCGGGGATTCTTACGCATGTGGCATATACCATTTCCTCGCATGTGGGCACTGTTGTGTTGGGTCATGCTTCTCCTTGTGCTGTGGACCGAAAACAAGATAATGCTTTGTTGATTGCCTTGGCATCCATCAAGAGGGCATGGGTTTCTATGTCACCTTGTAGTCTCCCCACTCCCACTGTCTGCAGTCGGGGATCATTGGGACCCCATCTGTTTTTCCAGGCCACTGGCCCCTGTTTGTTTCCTTTGTGGCTGTATCTGCTGCTGGCTGCTCTTCCATTGACCTGGAACCTTTTCATCTCACACCATTGATCTTCCAAGTTTTGGTCTCCCATCCACAGGTCCTTCAGTTGACATGTGCATTGAGGCATCCTGCAACCCTCCTGCTGCTCTCCAACCAATTGCTGTTCCTCATACTACATGTACACCTTGCCCCTCTGTTCTCTGGTTTCTTTTTCTGCTTCTTCGATAAAATTGAGGGAAGTCAGTCTGTTGTGTGTTCTCTTTACCATTGTCTGACTGGTGTTCCACTCTTCCTGGAGTACTGAGACTGCTGGCTGACAACGGATTATTCCTTTGAGCATCCTCTTTCATGGAATTTGTAATTTCCCCATGTACGTATGTTTATACCAACATCATAGGTTTACTTCATTTTCTGTTTCACATTCTCTCATTTCACAGACATTTACTGTGGTTCTCAGTCAAGGTTGCTGCTTTACCCTTTGCATTTAAGCCTAGCATGGCTGTTACAAAAAAAAAAAAACACTTTCCTTTGTCTTTGCCTGATCTGTCTTAGCACCTGTTATGAATATTTGGGGTACCTTGATTTACAGATGAGTGGAAGAGAGGTGGTTGTTTCTCCTGGTTGTATTAATATCTGAGCTCTGTTACTGATAGGTCATTGAGTATGTGCTGGCAGCTTCAATGTGTTTGTGATTATTCTAGAGTGCTTGTTTGTTCTTACCTGTCTTCGCTCCTGTGTATATGCAGTGTCAATGTTTTCTGGCACCATCTTTCAGTGTCATTAAAATAACTCTTCACTCTTATTGGTTCTCCAATGGGTTCATGACTGCTTGGATTTGGCTCCACTGTTACCTGCTATATTCTGAGTGTTACCAATATGATTTTAAAATAGGCCCTCATGATCCCACAGTAGAAAGCTAATTTTTAATGTATGAAAGATATCAAGATATCTTGCTTCACTAGAAGCTATGAACACCTGATTTCCACCTTCTTACCCAACTGTCTTGTTTCTGGATGCCACATAAGTTATGGTGAGTCATGTAGCTCTCAGCTAGTACCTGTACACTACAACATTTGGGCAGTGACTAGAGCATAAATGAATAAGGACTTAATATAGCATCATAGACCTTGCTGGAACTGAGTGGTGAGCGATTAATAGAGATAGGTATGACATACGCCATTGTGGGCCACCATGATTCCTGTTGGAGATATGTATCCTCCAAAGATATCTACATAGAATATGTTACAATATTATGTATGTATGTATTACAATTTAATAGACTTTCTTTTTGATTAATTTCAAGAGATACTGTCCATAATTTACACATTGTACATCCAATGGAATATCTGAATATAGTATGTAGTACGTACTCTATTTGTATTTCCATTTTAAATTTAAATTAAAATCAGCTACAGGTTCCATTTTTAAGCCTTAGTCCTGGGATAGGAACGAACTTAAATTGTGTATAACCTTACAGGTTCGCGCATTCTTCAGTGTGCCAGTAATGGCATATGTCAGTGTAAACCAGGAGTGACTGGGGACAAGTGTGACAAGTGTGCATTGAATTACTTTGATTTTGGACCTCAGGTGAGTTATATTTGAACTGGTTTTCTCAAGATACTTATGCAGCAAACCCTTTATTTAATGGACCTTGATTTAACAGACATCAAAAATACGGAACAAAATCCTGTGGATCAGTTGATTCAGAAACAACAGACAAAGCCCATTGGTTACATAATTGTTTTATTCTTACCTTTACAACAAAACAGTATCACTTCCATCCATAACAGTTGCCATTGCCGACCTCTGTTCTCTCTTATTAGTCCACTAAATCAAGGGTTTTACTTTTGAATGCAAATGGCATTAACCCTTTCAGGGTCGCGAGGCCCTCTCCCAAACTCGTTCTCAGGTTCCCAAATTTTTCGGAAAAAAAAATGGAGAGCAAAAGTAATGTAAGAGGAGCCTGGAGACATGACTAATGAACAGATAAAATGTTATTTTAGTGCCAGGAATGTCTTGTCTCATTTATTCTGGACCCTATTTTGAAATTTTCATCTTTTGAAATTTGTGTGTGAAATTGGCCAAATTACCAATCGGTAAATTGGCAGTTTCTTGTACTCAATTGATAGAACAAAGGGAATCCTAGCGAAATAGTTAAAATTTTGGTAGACTGAAACATTGGAATTAGCCGAAAATAGGGATCAAAGTGGGCGAAATCGCCAATGCGTAAACATCGTCGATACCGCTAACTTTGCGAGAGCATAATTCTGTTAGGTTTTCATCAAATTTCATACTTTTGGTGTCATTATGATTGGAAAAGGATTCTCTATCATTTCATAAGATTTTTTTTTTCCGAAAATTTTTTGACCCTGAGAACGTTTTTGGGAGAGGGCCTGTCGACCCTGAAAGGGTTAAAGAATCGAAACATGCATAGTATGCATAGCATTTTAGGCAAACTTACCTTTGATGAGTTTTGAGAGTGTTACTACTCTCGGAGCCCGGCCCTTGTCCAGGCTAGTACAGAAGATATTTCAAATTTAAATTAGTGTTAGAACTAAATATTAAATGAAGACAAAGATCTCTTGCTAATACTGGGTTTTAACACTAGTTCATATTGATCAGGTAAAGATTAGATTGCTAGAATCTTAAGTTAATATAACATGTGATAGTGAAAGTGTTGAATGATGGTGAAAGTGTTTCTTTCTTTTTTGGGTCACCCTGCCTCAGTGGGAGACAGCCGTGCTGAAAAAAATGAAGATACTGTATAGTAATTTTGACTGAATTGACAATGTTGGTTGTAATTTTGTGTGGTGTTCATTGATTTCTCTTTTAAATGGTAATCCTCTGTATTGCAGTGAATGTTTTACTAAGTGATCATTTACATTCTTGTTAGCTAGGTACAGATATGAGAATACTGAGAGAGAAGAAGTTATAGATATAAGAATGAATTAACCAGTGCAATTACTTTAATCTTTCAGGATAGAGCTTTTGGAATTAAGGTCAGATGCATGAGTGTGATGTTATCTGCTTTATTTTACTTGTAATAGTGTTTATCTAGTGATCATTTTTAAAATTATCCTTTTCACTCAAACCTGTTTAACTCTTACACTTAATTTCAAAAATGTTTTTTGTTTTAATAAACATTATAGTTTGCTTAATAGTTGTGTAGTGTTTATATAGAATATACAGTGCTTTTTTGTTTTTGAGCTGGACTACATGTAAATGTTTAATAGAAAAAAAATAAAAGTAATTTGCAGTGATTTATAAAATTGTCCTGGAATTACTCTGAAAATAGTTTGATATACAGATGTACAGTATTTGTGCACTTGAGCCAGTTTTAAATTATAGAGCAAAGTGTTTAATTATTGTAAATTTAATACAGTAATTTCCTATTAATTAGTCAATATTGCTTAAGTTGATCCTGGAAAACCATTACTGTAAAGCAACATGTACAGTAGTACCATGGAAATAATGTTTAATTTTAGTTATTTGGAAATACTGTGTAATTAATGGAAGAGCTTTTATATACTTTTATACATGCAATAGTGCTGTACAATAAAATTTCTAAGTTATAATACTCCTACTATTTTGTACCATAGGGATGTAAGGCCTGTGGGTGCAGTCTCGCAGGTAGTCGTGATAATCAGGCAAGTTGTGACCCCACAACAGGGGTGTGTGTGTGTAAGGAACATGTTGAAGGACAGCAGTGTGACCACTGCAAACCTGGTTACTTCAACCTTGATAGTGAAAATGAGTTTGGCTGCACTCCTTGCTTCTGCTATGGTCATTCTTCCATCTGCTCCTCTGCTGATGGTTATGCCCAAGGCAAGTTTGTCTCTTTTAAATTATCTTGGGTTGTTGCAGGTTATTTATTCATAATGACAATTTACTGTATATGCCTTCCTCTGTACTGACTGGTACACAGTAAGTATAGAAGATATTTCAAAATACTGTGTAAGTACAGGACAGTACTGTGCTTGTAAGCTAACAGGAAAACAAAAACAAAATTTTCCAAAGTTATCATCTAAACTTCACAATATTTTTGTCTCTTCTCCTGTGTATTACAAGAACTTATATAACCCTCAGTATCTTTAAATTATTTGCTACCAAAGTACAATGCAAATGTATATATGTATATATTTTTTCCTTGCTTCGCTAAGATAAAAATTTTATACACTGAATATTCCAAAATGCTAAAGTGGGTAAAACTGTTGTGGAGGGAGTAGTAGGTAAGTTTGGGGTGCCAGGGGTAAATGAAAATGGAGGGCCTTTAATTGAACTATGTATAGAGAGAGGTTTAATAATAAGTATAATATACTACATATCTTAAGAAAAAGAGGATAAATGAGTATACAAGATATGATATAGCACATAATGAAAGTAGTTTGTTAGATTATGTATTGGTGGATAAAAGGTTGATGGGTAGACTTCAGGATGTGCATGTTTATAGAGGGGTTTGGGGTATTGGCTGTTTGGATTGACGTCTAAACTGTCGTACCTGAGCACCTCTGCAAAGACATAGATTATGTATGAATGATGGTGAAAGTGTTGAATGATTATGAAAATTTTTCTTTCTTTTTGGGTCACCCTGCCTAGGTTGGAAATGGCCAATGTGTTAAAAAGAAAAAGGATGTTTTCTCTATGGGGAAGTGGAACAGAATTCTTTCTCCATAAGCCATGCATGTTGTAAGAGGCTAGTAACCCCTTCTTCTGTATACATTACTAAATTTAAAAAGAGAAACTTTTGCTTTTCTCTTTGAGCCACCCCGCCTAGGTGGGATATGGCCAGTTTGTTGAAAGAAGAAGAAGAATATAGGATGTTTATCTCCATAGGAAAATGGAGAAGAATCTTTCTTCCGCAAGCCATGCGTGTCATAAGAGGCGACTAAAATGCCGGAGCAAAGGGTTAGTAAATGTGAAAAGAAGATAAGCCTTGTAAGGTTTTCTTTTTTAAGACAACCGGTATGTTGAAATAATAAAAAAAAATATGTTCATTTTGTGCAGGTGTCATTGAGAGTGGCTTTGTGCGTGGTGAAGAGCGTTGGCAAGCAGACGAGTCCATAGGCAGATCAGTGCCACTCAACTACAACTCCTTCACTCAGAGTATAGCAGTTTCTGCCCCAGGAAGAAACAAGGTCTACTTTAAAGCACCAGGTAGGTCTGTAAGAGAAATTTGCATATGCATGTACTGTAATGACATTTTTATGTGCTCTCCTGTTCATTAAATTTCTGTGCTCTGTTTTGCTTTCAGTGAGAATCCTTATGTTTTCTCTTTCTGTTGTTTTTAATTATGTTCTTTTGTACAGTATTGCTTCTTTAATGAGGCACTTCATAATAAAACAAGAAGTTGGTTTACCATTTATTAACCATTCCAGCCTCACAGGTTAACCGGTCTACATCTTTCAGTAACCTTGGCTTATTTGTAATTGTCCTCTTAATTGCTGTTTATGATTCTTAAGATAGTCATTTCCCTTTATCTTATTTATTTCTCTTCAGCTCTTTATTTTATACTACACTTGCATTGCTTTCATCTGCCTTAGATTTGTGACTCCCTTTGCTGAGCTTTTCTTGGCTTATCAGGTCTTGACTAGTGTATTTTTTCTGTTATGTACCACTTAGGTCCATACATGCAACCTCTAAGTCTACCGTCATATTTATTTAACTATGTTGCTAACTCTTAAGTCTTGTTTGGTGATTCTTTGAATTTTGTTTGTGTCTGTCATGTTCTGCCTATCTTTATCAAATTTACATGTGTTACCTGGTCTTAAATTTTTCTTGATAGCTCATTAATTATTGTATTCTATCTATCTTGTCATGCCTTTCTAGTTTTTCCTGTAGTATTTCTTCAATGCCTAAGAATTAATTTTAAATATGTTGCATATTTGGGTGGCCCGGTGGTCTGGTGGCTAGAGCTCTCGCTTCACACACGGAGGGCCCGGGTTCGATTCCCGGCGGGTGGAAACATTTCGACGTGTTTCCTTACACCTGTTGTCATGTTCACCTAGCAGCAAATAGGTACTACCTGGGTTGTTAGTCGACTGGTGTGGGTCGCATCCTGGGGGACAAGATTAAGGACCCCAATGGAAATAAGACAGACAGTCCTCGATGACGCACTGACTTTCTTGGATTATCCTGGGTGGCTAACCCTCCGGGGTTAAAAATCCGAAGAAATCTTATCTTATCTTATTTTTGTTTGCTTTGTATCCCATAATATATGTATGTTGAAATTTTTTAGTAGATCTGCAAGCAGTCAGTTTAAAATCTCTTTTAGTCACTGGTGTATCTCTTACTGTTCTTAGATAGTCAAAACCATTACAACACTAATAATGTGTACTTTACCACATCAGTCCAGTTAGGTTAAGCAATCCTAGCAGGATATATTCAGACAGGGAAGTACAGTGGACCCTCGATTTTCGTTGAAAATTCATTCCAGAATGCTGTTTTGAGTGCCATTACCGAACGAATTTGTTCCCATAAGGACAAATGTAAATTAGATTAGTCGTTTCAGAACCCCAAAAATATACTTACAAAAGCTCTTACAAAAATATATTTACATAGTAATTGTTCGAATTTGGAGGTGAACGAAAACCGAGGGTCCACTGTATTACTATTCTGTCTTGGGAGTGTGAAACATAAGCCTATTAATAGTGTTACATCCTGGCAGGATTGTTTATCTTTTCTTTCTGTCTTATGATCAAGTAAGATGAAAAGTAAATTTTATTAACTTTTACTCACACTTGATATACTGAAAACTTACCTTGTACTATAATAGTATGTGTAAAGGAGGTTTTGTGTGAAAGGAGCTTGAACTTCCAGCAAGCATGTGTGAGTGTGTTAGGAGCGAATGGAGACAAATGGTTTTTAGAACTTGACGTGCTGTTGGAGTGTGAACAA
Source organism: Cherax destructor (assembly GCA_009830355.1). Lineage (NCBI taxonomy): Eukaryota > Metazoa > Arthropoda > Malacostraca > Decapoda > Parastacidae > Cherax > Cherax destructor. Next base: position 34,229 of record WNWK01007096.1, on the reverse strand, counting down.
TGTAACATTTATGAAGGGATTCAGGAAAACCAGTAGGCCGGACTTGAGTCTTGGAGATGGAAAGTACAGTGCCTGCACTCTGAAGGAGGGGTGTTAATGTTGCAGTTTTGTAACTGTAGTGTGGGCTCACCTCTGGCAAGACAGTGATGGGAATGATGATGAAAGTTTTTCTTTTTCGAGCCACCTTACCTTGGTGGGAAATGGCTGATGTGTTAACAAAAACAAACAAAAATATTCAAATTTATGAGGCCTGGTCTAAGACGAGGCCAGGTTGCTCCCTTATCTTCTGTTGGGGCCCAGCATTAGTATTTAGCCCCAGTGTCAGTGGTCGAGCATTGACATGTGTCTTCTTTTGGGTTTGTGAAAGTCACCAAGGTTGAGTTCTGGTTATCATGGCACTGAGATGGTGTTATAATAAAGATATTTCTTGCCATTATCCTCATCCTCTTATTATTAACACATTTTTTACGTGTATGGTTGTAGTTGTGTAACCATGGTAGCTTGAGTGTTTGTAAGTCATGATTTGCATGGTTCCTCTGATACGTAATACTGGACATTCTCTTGGCATAACAATTTTTTACATTTAATGATTTTTCTCACATTTATTGGTAGTAAAGTTTACATGTGCTGAAGCTACATTTACCTATAACAATGAGATCACACCATTTCTTCTGTCATCTTACCTGTTTTTCCATTAATTTTTCTTGGTTTGCTTTTGTATCTGTATAAAATATTTTTTTTTATATTTAGACAGAAATCTTCTTCTTTCTTTCAACACGTCGGCCGTTTCCCACCAAGGCGGGGTGGCCCAAAAGGAAAAACGAAAGTGTCTCCTTTTACATTTAGTAATATACACAGAAGAAGAGGTTACTAGCCCCTTGCTCCCGGCATTTTAATCGCCTCTTACGACACGCATGGTTAGACAGAAATATGTGAACTATAATTGCAGTCAGTGTTTAGTTCTTATATGAACATACAGTCATCCCTTGGTTTTCGATTTTAATCCGTTCCAGATGGATCGGCTAAAACCAAAATCGGCGAAAACCAAAACTATTTTCCCCATAAGAAATAATGGAAATTCAATTAATCCGTTCCAGAAACCCAGAAGTTTGGAAAAAAAAAATTGGGGGGCCTTAAAGATAGATTTACATGCACAAATGAATGAACTGAATGTGGCACTTACCTTTATTGAAGACTGATGTTGCTGGATGGGAGAGAGGGAAGAGGGGAGAGGAAAGAGACCCTAATTTTTGGAAGGGGAATCCCCCTCCATAAGGACTCTAGGTACCAAGTCCTTATCCGGGGTCACTTCCCTGCATGCCTGCTACACTCCCTCCCTGCCTGCTACACTCCCTGCATACCTGCTACACTCCCTGCATACCTGCTACACTCCCTGCATACCTGCTACACTCCCTGCATACCTGTTACACTCCCTGCATACATGCTACACTCCCTGCATACCTGCTACACTCCCTGCATGCATGCTACACTCCCTGCATGCATGCTACACTCCCTGCATGCATGCTACACTCCCTGCATGCATGCTACACTCCCTGCATGCCTGCTACACTCTTAAACTCCATCGTGTTTCTCACTTTCACTATCATATTTTTCTATTATTTCTTTCTTCATTTCTACTGTGTTTCTCACTTTCTTTACCAAAGAAGTGGCACTAGGAGCTTTCTTTGGGCCCATGGTAGCTTACTTAGTAGTCACACACAATAATCAAGGCCCAAAAACAATGAATTGTTAATAAATGTTTTGTATAAACTCCTGGGGTGATGTTCACTCAAGCATAAACAATGCTAGACTGCGTGACAATGTGCGTGGGTGGCAGGCCTACGGCCTTTGTATGTGCGCGGCACTGGTGGACAGGTCCCATACGGTCGGTGAAAACTAAAACAATCGGCGAAAACTAAGACAAATTTTCCCTGAAAAAGTCGGCGAAAACCAAAATCGGCGAAAACTGGGACAAGCGAAAACCAAGGGATGACTGTATAGTACTTTATTTTATGTGTACTCACATATATGTGGTTGCATGGGTCGATTCATAGCTCCTGCATATTGCATGCTGTGTGTCGGTGACTAATTAATTGGGGTTTCTTGTTACTTTCAGATCGCTTCCTTGGTGACCAGCGGGCTAGCTACAACCATAAACTCTCATTCTTCCTGCATGTAGGAGAACTGGGTCCTCAGGCTAGCACTGAAGATATCGTCTTGGAGGGAGCTGGTCTCTCTATCGCTGCACCCATCTTTGCACAAGGCAATAGTCTTCCAAGCACTGTGGTAATTAATTTGTTTACTTCAGTAAAGAGTATTTTGTAAAAGCAGGACTTGAGAGAACAAAAATATAACAGATTTGATGCTGTAAAAATAAGAATTGTTTAAAAGTATTGTACATTTATGATATACTGCTGGGAGAGCAGGTTTGTGTGCAATTTAAAAATAAACCCAAATTATACTCAGTATTTTGGATGTTTAACAGTTATACACTAATAAATATATTGTTTATTTTGTTTTTAATTTCATAGTCATTGTACCATTTCTCAAGCAATATTTATTTATACACCAACAGAAGCAAGAATATAAATTCCGTCTCCATGAGAATTCTCAGTTTGGTTGGTCTCCACGTCTAGCATCACGCGACTTTATATCTCTCTTGTCCAATCTTACAGCAATCAAGATACGAGGAACCTACACCTACGAAGGTGAGTCTGGCATCATGCGACTTTAATGACTCAAAAAGAGTATATGTATAAATCTGGGTTCGAAGGAAGAAGGAGTAGGGGTTGTACCAGGAATGATTGGAAGAAGAGGTAAATAAATAAATCATGTTAAGCGCTGAACCCATGTGGGTCATTCAGCACAAGACATGGTGGAGGCTTGACCAGTTATCTAATGTTTTTACCAAGGAGCAACCAGCGAGTAAATTCAGTTATCCTAAGTTTATCTGGTGCAGTAGCTTTCCAACCCCTAAATCTGTTTTTCTGCTTGTTATTTTTATCAGTTTCAATATTAACTAGTATATTAGAGTGATACATTACAGTGATATGGTCTCTGAAATACAAAAATAAACCCAACATAATGTGTTATGAAGATACAGTTTTGTATTATTTGTAGTTTCTCCACAGTTGTAATCCCACAAATTTGTAGAGGTGACTGTAAATTAATGAAATAAAATAGAGCATTGGAAGTAGATAGTAGTGAATGAATTGAAAGTATAGTGTGAATGAACCTGTGAGTTGTACTTTGTAGGACCATAAATGCCTGTAGCAATATCAGTGCTTGCCAATGTGCCACTTGAAGTGTGTTCCAGGGAAGTCAGTGCCCCTGTGGCTGGATTCTGACATAATATATTGCATAGATAAGACATGAATATGGTAAAGGTGGTGGTAAGTGATTTTATTGCCTGACAATGACAGGCAATAAAATGGTTTGAATTAATATTTTAACCCTTTGACTGTTTCGGTCGTATATATACGTCTTACGGGCCACTGTTTCGGACGTATCAATATGCCTAAATTCTAGCGGCTTCAAATCAAATGGGAGAAAGCTGGTAGGCCCACATATGAGAGAATGGGTCTGTGTGGTCAGTGTGCGCAGTATAAAAAAAATCCTGCAGCACGCAGTACATAATGAGAGAAAAAAAACTCTGACCATTTTTTTGGATTAAAATGCCGACTTTGAGGTGTATTTTCGTATAGTATTTATGGTTATATTCTCTTTCTTATGGTCTCATTTGATAGAATGGACAACATACTACAGAAATATAGATGATTTCGATTAGTTTTATGATGAAAACGACCTTGAAATTGAGCTCAAAGTAGGAGAAATGTTCGATTTTTGCAAATGTTCAAGAGTAAACAAATCACACCACGCGTTCAATACACATCAATTGGTGAGTCTAATATTCTTTCACAAGTGCACTGATATTATTTATACCATTTTTACAATAATGCAATAGTCTGCATAACGGTAAATCTTCTATTTTTTATGTGAATAAAAAATCAAAATAGAAAGCAAAAGTAATATAACATCTTATTTTAGTGCCAGGAATGTCTGCATTGTTTATTCTGGACCCTATTTTGAAATTGACAACTTTTTTATTTTGCATGAAATTGGCCAAATTGCCAATTTCTGATCACTTTATTGGGTAGTTGAAATCGATAAATTGGTGGTTTCTTGTACTCAATCGATAGAACAAATGGAGTTCTAAAGAAATATCTATGAGTTTGGTCAACTGGAACAATGGAATTTACCGAAAATAGGGCTCAAAGTCGGCGAAATTGCCGATGCGTATATATTGCTGAGATCACTAACTTCGCGAGAGTGTAATTCCGTGAGTTTTTAATCAAATTTCAAACTTTTGGTGCCTTTACCATCGGGAAACGATTCTCTATCATTTCATAAGAAAAAATAATTTATTTATTTTTTTTAAATTTTGCGACAACAGGAGAGCACTCAGGATTGAGGGTTGCGACAGTCAAAGGGTTAAATAATAAAAATCTATGTAACATTATATTTTATCGTTAGAATAATTAATGCTTGGATAATATATTTCAGGTCGAGGTTTTCTTGATGATGTCAAGCTAGACACTGCTCGACGTGGTGTATTTGGTGTCGTGGCAAGTTGGATAGAGATGTGTACCTGTCCAGAAGGTTACGTAGGCCAGTACTGTGAGTCCTGTGCTCCAGGGTACAGACACAAGCCTGCTAGTGGAGGACCCTTTGCCTCCTGTATTCCTTGTGACTGTAACAATCATGCAGACATTTGTGATTCTGAGACTGGTAAGTACATTTAAAAATGCTAAAAACCTTATTATCACTATTTAATCAAATCACAGAACAGGTGGGGCTTGAACCCATGGCAAGCATGTCCTGAAACCTGTTCCATGATTTGTTTGCAATCATGTTGTTACAGTTATCACTATTTCTAATGACCTGTTGCTTCTATGTATATATAAAGTCTCTTTCATATGAACTATCAGTTATTTGTGTAGTGTAGGATTTACATGACCAGCACTTTCTGCAGTTGGCTCATGTTTACCCAAGATGGTGTAAACCAGGGGTCCCCAACCTGCGGCCCAAGGGCTGCATGTGGCCCTTCTAGGAAATGGATGCAGCCTTCATGTGAAATTATGAATTTGCTTTTATGTAGATTCCACACTGCACAGAGTCAGTAATTACAAAATATTTAAAGCCATTTTTACACCAAAACCGTATCGCTGCTAATAACAACCACCTTTCCTTCCTGTCATTGCTGGTTTATTCTAGTAGCACATGCTACAAGCCTCGAGCTCTGTTTACTCTTTCATTAAATGTTTACCATCAAAAGTAATCTAATATTTTGAATATCAGTTTGGTATTATGAATAAATGTTTCACTAGCATTAGTCAGTTGCCTGAGCTATGCCTCACAACAGACCACTACTTTGTTACATTAGTAACTCAAAAACATTAATAGAGTATTTTCCAATAAGACATGTTCTACTTTATTATATACATTTTGAGAGGGTATAATATTTAAATTATAAAAGAACTTTAAAATAGCTATTTAAAAAGTTCATATTTATTTTGTATGGTATTTATTTTACTTCATCAAAAGGATGAAATGGATGGATGGATTTGATTTTTTACCACTGCCAGGTCGTTGCATCTGTCAGCACAACACAGCTGGTGACCAGTGCGAGCGCTGTGCTAAAGGTTACTATGGCAATGCTCTGCGAGGCTCACAGAGTGATTGCCAGTCATGTCCTTGTCCTAGTGGTGGTGCATGTATCCAGCTTCCTGATGACACTGTTGTTTGCCTTGAATGTCCTACCGGATATGCAGGTGAGTTTTTACTGTTATGGTATATACTTAAATATTATATTGTTAGCAGATAAATAATATAAATTAAACTAACTTATATCATTTGACGAAAGCCATTATTGTGATATTCATAAGCTTGCCATTTAACCCTTTACCGGGCACTCCCTGGAAAATGATAATTTCGAAATGTATTTCATATGAGTGGATAGAGTAACTCAATGTAAGGATAATGAGACCATATAATTGAAATTCTAAAAAAAACTTTTCACGCAATTGCCAATATTCAAGGACCGTCTACAGACGGTCCTGACCGTTAAAGGGTGTCAAATTCTGAATGTTGCAAATTTGCAATTGTTAATAAAACACCAAATAAGTATTTTTCTATTTTATTATACTAATAGACAATATCAAAAACACAAATGGAACTTGTTTCCAAACATTTTGTAGGTATAAAAAATATAAAATTGAACCAAAGAGCAACATGGACACATTGCAAAGGGATAAAACTTTCAAGTCCCATATTCCTGAATTTCCTGAGAAAAACAATCATTCTTGATCACTAATTGCTACAATGAAAGGCTATGAAGCAATTTCTTTCCTTCTTGATGCATAGATTTACCTTGCATACGGCACACAAAAATGAGGATGTGACATGATTTTTCGTTTTGCTGCAATAATTGCATGTAAATATTCTGCCTTGCACTGGCCAGTGACCTAGCATTTTATCAAACCTATCATTTTGGTCAAACCTCACACTGTCATCAGGCCTTTCTGCACGTTGGTACTGCACTGGAGATGGCAACAGGTCATCTGGTTCTGGATCTGAGTCACTTTCCACCAAAATGCAGAGATATTTGAACTTCTGTTGGAAGGGTTCACAATAGAACAATTTCTCATTGATCTGGAATGACAATAAGAATGTTCTGTACACACCCAGACCACTACAGAATTCATATATGCACTAGAAATTTTTATATAAATATTTATTTACTGAAATTTAAAATGTGGCCCTGACGGGCGGGACCGTCTGTACACGGTCCTCTTTTGTTGCACTTTTTTCAATTGCATGGTACACTCATATTATGCATATCTAACTCCTGATATATATCTCAAAATATGCCTAAACTATTCATTTACACACTGGACACAACAATTAGTACTTACCGACATTGTAGAGAGTATAATCACAGTGTATATGAGTGGAACAAGAGCAAAAATTCGGCTCTGGGTGATGCCAAGCGAGAAGTGTTTACATTTTGGTCTCTCAACCAATGGGAAGCGAGCAGATGCCGGTCTCACTTAGCTGGAGCGACTCACAGAAGGCTTGTGATTGGTCAGATATAGAGAATGGGAACCTAGATGCGCTGGGGGAGTAGGATGACACGCGCAAAATCACGTGTTTAGGACCGTCTGTACACGGTCCTGCCCGGTAAAGGGTTAAGAAGAGTTTCATTAAATTTTCTTCACAAATCCAGATATTTATTACAAACCCCATTGTCCTGTCATTTTCTTTACCCTCAATAATAAATTAAATATATTCACATTGGAATACTGATAATGCATTTTATTAGTCATGGATGCAGAAGATAGAACCTTAATATTTATTGTTTTTTTTCTCTACTTCAACTCCAACTCTTGGGCCTTCTTATCTGTCTCTCCCTCAGTGGGGTGTCAATTTCCATCTGTTTTGTTGTTTCGTTCTCACTCCTTCCATGCAGTTTATTTATATCCCATCTTGCCACTACCTCTGAATATTTTGTATGTTGCAATCATATCACCTCTGTTTTTTAAGCCTCAAGTATTGTCAGGTTAATATTTTCAAGTCTGTTCCCAACTCTGGTCCTAAATTAATCTTGGAGATTTTCTCAATCTTTCTGTTATATATTAAAGAGGTATAGATTTCATACTCTTGTTACATATACTACTCCAGTATTAACCTTGCCTGTGATTGATTCTCAGGGCCCTGTTCCAGCCTAGGGATCCTGGTTAATGGCCTGATCAGACAAGCTGCTGGTGCTAGCTGCATGCCGTTCATCATATTTACCATAGCCTTACTGATCAGAGAAAGTAATTAAGTCTCATGTAGTCATTTGAAACGGATTGCATTAAAATATCCAAAGAGGAGGTTAAACAAGCTACTCCTAGATGGCGGCAATAATAAAAAAGCCATACATAGTGCCACATAGTAGCACTCAGTGTCATGAAAGTGTGAACAGATAGTTATCCTCTGTTGCCATGGGAACATTACAGCTGCATAAACAATTGCTACCACAGTGGCTGGCAATACATATTTCCATTATATAGTCCAGTAGTACAGTGAATTAGCAAAAGTAATTATCATTACAAGACAACTGTAATAATGGACTTATTCTTTAGTATTTCCATTCTGAAATTTACCTTAGAATACTAATTTTTTAAAGTTTTTCCAAAACAATTAATTCATAACATGTGAACATACAATTTCCAGGACCTCGCTGTGAACTGTGCACGGATAGTTTCTTCGGAGACCCTAAGGGTCGTCACGGACCTCCTCGTCCCTGCGAAGCATGTGACTGCAATGGTAACATTGATCCCAATGCTGTAGCAAACTGCAACCGCACAACTGGAGAATGTTTGAAATGTATCTACAATACTGGAGGCTTCTATTGTGACCAGTGCCTACCAGGTAAGTGCTGAGGATGGCTTTATGAAAAGTTAAGCCCTGGTACAGTGGACCCTCGGTTAACGAATACCCCGGAAATCGTGCAATTATGTAAGTATAATTTTGTAAGTTCTTGTGGAAATGTAGTTTTGGGTGTCTGAAATAGACTAACCTACATGACATTATTTCTTAAGGACGTAAATTCGTTCGGTAATGGCACTTGAGCAGGCTTCTGCAATGAATTTTTTTCGTTAACCGAGGGTCCACTGTATAGTGTGAAGCTTATCTTCCTGACAATTGGTACCTTAAGTAGTGTTTTGTAAGGCAGTGTTCTGTAAGGCAATCCTCTGTAAAGCAGTGATCTGTAAAGCAGTGCTCTGTAAAGCAGTGCTCTGTGAGGCAATGATCTGTAAAGCAGTGCTCTGTAAGGCAATGATCTGTAAAGCAGTGCTCTGTAAGCAGTGCTCTGTAAAGTAGTTCTGTAAAGAAATATGCTGGCTTGGGGGAGACTGAAGCTATGAAGCTTAAATTACCATATTTTGTTATGGGACTCAGAGTTTAATTTAAAGATGCATAATAGAATCTCTACACATTCCCACAGATGAAATGTTAAGGAATCAATTTGTTCACTAACCTAGATTTTGGCCATGATGGAACTTACTTTTCTGCTGCACATCTCGTGTATGGGCTTTGAATGGGCACCGAGTAAATAATTAACCTAAAGAGGTTTGCATTTCTGAGAAACAGCATAGTAAACAGGTAACACACACACTATACAAGACTTTTTTATAACTTTTATGAGTAATTTTATGTACTCTAATTCCTTTTTATATTTTCAGGATTTTATGGTGATGCCTTGGCTTTACCAAAGGGTGATTGTCGTCCATGTCACTGTAACTCATATGGCACTCTAGCCGAGCGTTATGGACCACCTGTGTGTGACCAGGTTACCGGACAATGCCAGTGTAAGCCCCATGTGACAGGTCTCAAGTGTAATGAGTGTGAGGCAGGGTTTTGGAATATCACAAGTGGAGTGGTAAGCTCACCAGCTTTCATTTATATGACATTTATTTCTTTAGTGAATTCAGACTACAAGCTCTGTTTACTAAATTTGTAGCTTGCAACTCATTAATTTGCTATATAACATATTGTTTACTTATTTTTAGTTTTCATGCATGTACATGTATGCACACCCATCTGAGTTTTCTTCTATTATCTTCATAATTCTGGTTCTTATTTCTTTTCATCTAAATGGGAAAGTGGAGAACAATCCTTCCTTCATAGGCCATGCATGTCATAAGAGGCGACTAAAATGCCAGGAGCAAGGAGCTAGTAAACCCTTCTCCTGTATAAATTACTAAATTAAGAAAGAAGTTTTTTTTTTTTTTTTTTTTTGTGGGGGTCACCCTGCCTCAGTGCAAGATGACTGTTTTGGTAAAAAAAAAAAAATCATTGTAGTTGATGGTATCTCAGTATACAATCATTAATGCTGACATAAAGCAAGTGTTGAAAGTTTGAAGCTTATCACATGTACAACCTTAATATAAAATATCCCGTTTCTTCAGTAAAACTGGCACCTATACAGCCCAAATTCAGTCCAAAATTTTCTTTCTAAGATGCACCAGCAGTTTGTTTAATAAAAATTAAACAACCCAATAACAATATGAACTTTCTTTTTAGGAAAATTTACTGTTGTTGAAAATTTGAAGACGATCAAACAAGGCATTCACCATTTATCACACAGTATACAACAGTTCAAAGTTTTTTAACATTTTAGTAAATTGGCATATTTTCACTTATATAACCTAAACTTAAAGGATACATTGTCTTAAGATGCAGTTCAATTGAGGCACACTTAAGTTATTTCAATAAAAAATACCACGCCATTTTAAAAGAAAATTGGCAGTGACAATGTGAACCTTCCTTGAAGGAGGATACACTACTGTTGAAAGTTTGAGGCCAATCAGTTTTCTCAAAGTTTTGCTCAGAAACCAAAATCAGGAATAGCTTCATAAAATGAGAAAATGGCATCTTCCCTTCTCAGTAGTAATATTAGCCTTTCCTTTGTTATAGATCATCACCATTGAAATCCAATTGGACCAGGCATTCCATAGCTATAAGTAAAAACTTTGGAGGGGAAAAAATTCCAACAGGCACTGTAGGTGATGATAAGTAAGACACACGTGCAACAGTTAAGTATCTTTATTCCAAAACACTTCGCCTACACAGTAGGCTTCTTCAGTTAAATATAGAGTAGGCAGCAGAAGTAATAGATATGTAATCAGTCCATCACCCTCTAACTCATAGTTTTAAGTTGGTCATTCCCTCAGCGCCTGAAGAAGAGTTCAGCTGCTCCATTATCTGGAACAATGTGAAGCAGTATCAACAAAATGGGGACATATACTGTTAAGGCGGAGAAAATCTTGATGACAGAAAAGGCAGGGCCCACTAGTACAGATAGGAAGGTAATCATTGACTCAGATGCAGCGTAGCAAACCTACTGTTGCTACTGCTTCACATTATTCCAGACTATGGAACAGAACTCTTCTCCAGGCTGAGCGACTGACCACCTCAAAACTGTCTTCAAGGGGGATGGATTGATTACATCTCTACTACTTCTGCTGCTTCCTCTGTATTTGACTGAAGAAGCCTACTGCTCAGGCAAAATGTTTCAAAATAAAGATACCTAATTGTTGCACATGTGTCTTACTTATCAACTTGTTGGTATTGTATATCATTATCATGTTCAATCATTATAGGCTTCACCTGTCTGGGGATTCTAATAAAGATGTGACATGAACAACCAGAAGTCTTCTCGTACACCTGCCATATTTCTTTTTCACACTCCCATGACAGGATGACAATAACTCCCTGGGTAGTTGCTGTCAACCAACCTACTGCCTTATTTTGCTTAGGTTTAAATAACTGAATCAAATTCATTTGTACTATGTTAAAAGTTGGTTACTGGCTGAAGATGCATTTCTTTTTCAGGGTTGCGAACCATGTGGTTGTGACTCAACAGGGGCACTAAATGGCACTTGTGATTTACAGTCTGGTCAGTGCTTTTGTCAAGTAGGTGTAACAGGGCGCAAGTGCGACATGTGTGAGCCCAATCACTATGGCTTTTCTCGTAATGGCTGCCAAGCCTGCGAGTGTGACCCCATTGGCTCAGTGTCTCTTCAGTGTGATGCTACTGGCCAGTGTCCGGTAGGTATATTAAAGTTTTTTTGGCATTTTAAGATATTAGCTCACTGTTTGTTACATTATGTTATCATGCTGTTTGATACATTATTACAGATTGTGAATATTTTCCTGTTAGTGTTTGAAGAGATGAATACTATCAGTAGTATAAGAAAACACTGGTAGTGTGCATTTAACATTCATATCATATAAAAGTCCAGCTTTATTAAGGACCTTTTGTTTGCAAATATTGTTTATATAAAAGTAGAAAATAGCAGTAAGGGAGTTCAGAAAAATTTTCAATATTTGCAGAAATTTTCAAAATCTAAACAATAGTTTTAGAAAACGCTTGGAAATCTAACGTTTCTCTGATATATTAACCCTTTCAAGGTCGAGAGGCCCTCTCCCAAACTTGTTCTCAGGGTCGAAAATTTTTCGGAAACCGCCAATTTACAGATTTGAACTACCCAATAAAGTGGTCAGAAATTGGCAATTTGGCCAATTTCACACAAATTTCAAAAGATGCCAATTTCAAAATAGGGTCCAGAATAAACGAGACAGACATTCCTGGCACTAAAATAACATTTTATCTGTTCATTAGTCATGTCTCCAGGCCCTTTTTACATTACTTTTGCTTCCATTTTGAATTTTTATTCTCAGAAAAAATAGAAGATTTTCTGTTATGTATACTACTGCATCATTGTAAAAACGGTATAAATAATATCAGCACACTTGTGCAAGAATATTAGACTTGCCAGTTGATGTGTATTGGATGCATGGCATGATTTGTTTACTCTTGAACATCGGCAAAAATCAAACATTTTCGCTACTTTGCGCTCAGTTTCAAGGTACTTGTCATCGTGAAACCAATCAACATTATCTCTATTTCTGTAATATATCTTCCATTCTATCAAATGAGACCAAGAAAACGAGAAAACAAATACCATACGAAAATAGACTGCAAAGTCGCTGTTTTAAACCAAAAAGATGGTCAGAGTTTTTTTCCTCATTACGCACTGTGTGGTGCAGAATTTTTTTATACTGCGCACACTGACCGCACAGACCCATTCTCTCACATCTAGGCCTACCAGCGTGTTTTCACTTGATTTGAGGGCGCTAGAATTTAGGGGTACTAGTATGTCAAAAACCCTGGCGCGTAAGCAGTACTAGTACAGCCGAAACCCTGAAAGGTTTAAGATTTCAAATACAAGATATTCATGTCTTAATAAGTTTATGATATAACACTTTTATGTGACTAATAATAATTTTCACAAATTTGCTACTTTTCAAGCTACTTACAAATAATTGACACTTTTATTTTAAGTAAAAAGTGTTACCTTTGATATACCTTTGAAGAGTTTCGAGAGTTTCTCTACTCTGAGCTCGGCTATGGGCCAGATGATCAACATTTGATAGGATCTCATGGGAAGAACCATAAACATTTGTTAAGCTCTTGTGAAAAATACATAAATATTTAACAAGACTTGTACTTATTTTGGTGTTATAATGTTAGTGAAAATGTTCATATTGGACAATAATTTGAAAAAAATTATTATTATTATTAATTTTATTATTATATTCATGAGGTACTGCTGAATCTAGAAGGTTCATACATCTGGGGAATTCAAGGTAATCAGGTTTGATCCAAATAACAGGAGGGTATCCTTGATTCTTTGGCTCAAGAGCCCTTCACTAGCATCAGGGCAGCCTCTTTGTGCTCTTAAAATTACATACCTGATAATGTAGGTAAAATAATTTTTTTAATTAAAGTTTTTTATTTCTCATGAGCCATACAAAGAAGTTAGTTAGTATATATGATTTGATACAGAAGTAGGCACAAAAGAAAGTCACTAATTATGAAATGCATTTAAGTGTTTATGATGCACTATTTTTAAAACAAAATTAGTTTTTGGCATTCCATGGGATTTATCATATATTTTTCATATAATGAAACAGAGGTTCATGTATAATTATTTATTTTAGTGCCGAGAAAATGTTGACGGTCGCAGATGTGACCGCTGTGAGGAGAACACCTACGACAAACAAGCAGGATGTGTAGGTAAGTGACTTGGAAATACTTTCTGATGTATGCACCACAGCCCGGCTCATCAGGAACTAACATTAGGAATCTATAAGCTCTCTCTTAGAGACAGATTGTTATCTGTTGGTAATTTTTTTTTTATTAAGGAAGAGTGTTGAGAAACCTTAAACACCTCTCTGCTTAGTAAGCTTTCTCTCGTGTAGTTATTGTACCCCTGCTTTCATATGTATGTATTTTGTACATTCTTTTATTCTTCTTGTATGAGGTTATTGCAGCATGCAAATTTAGTAGCAATCCTTACATTATTTCTCAGGCATTTGACAAATGTGATCATGGAGTGATAATCCATACAATGAGGTCACTAGGTATAACAGGAAAAGTAGAAAAAATGTAAGCTGTATTTGATGTTCTAGCAGAAGAAAATACTAGCCATGGCTTTGTGTCATCGTTCACTGATGATACAAAAATAAGCATGAAAGCTGCTTTGGTAAAAGTCACGGAAAAATTGTAAACAAATATCAACATTGCAAGCAAATATCAAAGTCTTCCATTGGGCATGGGAAAATAACATGATGATCAATGGTGACAAATTCCAACTGCTCAGATATGGAAAGAATGGAGAATTTAAAATGAGCACTGGATACAAAACTCATATAAAGACTGGTATCAATGTCAGATGACCTATTGTTTAGAGAACACAATAAGGCAAATTCTACAAAGCCCACAAAAATGACAGGGTGGATAATGAGAACTTTCACAACAGGAGACAACACCAGTGGTGAAGCTACTTAAATTATTTGTGCTCTCTCATTTAGAATATTTGTGATGATTCATTCAAAGTAAGAGAGATACCAGGGCTGGAAAATATATAGACATCTTTTACTGGCTGCAAAGAGCCAATAAAGCATTTAAACTACTGGGAATGCCTCAGAGAACTTACAATGTATTCTGGAGTGGAAAAAAAAAGATGTTTGATAATATATGTACAGTGGACCCCCGGTATTCGTGATTTTTTCGTTCCAGAATGCTGTTCAAGTGCCATTACCAAACGAATTTATTCCCATAAGGAATAATGTAAATTAGACTAGTCCTTTTAGACCCCACTGTATATGAAAGATACTTGAGGGCCTGGTCTCTGATCTACACACTACCATAACAACATACTGGCATGAGAGATATGGGAGAATGTGTAAAATAAACACAGTGAGATGCAGGAGAATGTTTTGCCAACATAAATTGGCCCCAACTACTCAACCTGCTACAAGCAGACATCACAGATATTGTCAGAACACATGTAGAAGTATTAAAGAGGAAACTGGATCTCTACCTCTGCAAAGTGCCAGATCAACCAGGATGTGTGAGCAAGTGGCCCACCAGCAGTAACAACCTAGTTGAAAAGATAATCAACTGGGAAGGCTGAACTTAGGATAGTCTGTGAGGATAGAAAAACTCTTGAAACCACGTATGTTTCTTGTCTGTTACCAGGGAGTACACTTAAGATATTTTAGACATTTCTGGTGAAATGTTTAATTGAAGTGACACAGGTAGTAACAATTCTCTGTACATCCTCCAGATCTGAATTCTTTCCATGTTTTTATTGAAGCTATTGGTGTACATCAATATTCCAGCCTAAAGAAAACAAGTTGCTTGGCATCTCTTCTTTTGAAGATTCTTGTTATCCTGCCTATCATTTACTTTCCAGGTGTGATAGTACGTAATACTGTTGTGTTCCTTGCTAACTCTGCCAATATATATTTCATTATCATAAATATTCTTGCATAAGCATTACATCCATAAGGATCATACAATGCATGGGAAATGGGAGACAATTGGGGTTGAGCCAAGAAAAAGATGTTACTTTTATAATCAAGGGGAAGTCCTAAACCCATTAGGGATCATATAGCACCTGGGGAATGAGGGGTAATCATGTTTGATTCAAGGCAGGGAGGGTGGTTCTGATTCCTTGAATCAACAACCCTTCATGAATATCAAGGTATCCCTCTTTAAGAGTTTGTCATATATTTAGAGGTGCTGCATAGCTCACTGGTGAGAGCATTTATTTCACACTTGCAATGTCCTGAGTTTGATTCCCTACCACAGAGAAATGTATGGGCAAGTTTCCTTACACCCCTGCTGCCTTTGCCCACCTAGCAGTAAAAATAGGTACCTGTGTGTTAGCTGACTGTTATCCAAAAAATAATGTGTTTGAAAACTCCAATCCTACTAAAATATCATATTCTGTGTAAGAAACTGCTTGTCCTGTAAAAGAAAACACTAGTCCTGCTAGATTGTCATATTCTGTACTGTACATGAAAACTCCAGTAACTGTTGGCAGTTTTTAAGTATTGGGTAAAAGTGTGCAAGTCATGTGTGGTGTCTGGTTAAAAGTTTGACTGCAATGGTCTAGGGCAGATAAAAGCATCATCTGTTGTTTCCTTTCAGTTGTGTGGGATACAGTGGACCCCCGAGTTTCGTAAAAACTTCACTCCTGAAGTCTGCTCAAGTGCCATTACCGAACGAATTTACTCCCTTAAGGAAAAATGTCACGTAGGTTAGTCTATTTCAGACCCCAAAAATACTTTTCCACAAGCACTTACAATATTATACTTATATAAATGTACGATTTCCGGGGTTTACGAAACTCGGGGGTCCACTGTATTTGTAAATTGTTCCAGTCATGGAATTATGACTTTTATTCTACTTCAGGAGAGCATAGTTTCCAGTACCCATTGCCATGTATCTAATGATATTAATTTAAAAAAAAGTCCTATGTTTACTTATGTATTGCTTCACAGATTGCCCTCCATGCTACAACCTCGTCTTGGACAGTGTCAGTGCACATCGGGAGAGGTTGGCGGAACTGGAACGTCTCCTTGCAGACATAGTAAGCAATCCAACTGTGCTGAATGATGAGGACTTTGAAAAAACATTATCAACTGTCATGACACAAGTGGAGCAATTATGGACTGATGCTCGGGAAGCTGCTCGCTCTGGAGGTGAGTAGTATAAGGTAGTACTAGTTTTTTGGTGTCTAGACTGCAGAAGGTGCAACAGTAGGAAAGGGAACAGCAAGATAAGTAGGGATAAGAATGAGGAGTCGAGATGAACAATGAGAGAGATAGAAAGAGTGGGGATAAGAGGAAGAGTGAAAAAGAAAAAGGGTGAGAGTAAGAGTGAAAACTGGATGGCAAGTGGGATTGAGAGAGCAAGTAAGGAGAGAGAGAATTGAGATAAGAGGGAGTGGGGAAGAAAAAAAATAGACAGGTGGAAAGTAGGGCAAGAATTTGAGAGTTGAGATGAAAAACAGCAAGAGATAGACAGATATATGAAAGGGGATTAGATATTGATCATGGTGTACTTATAGATTCACAAATACGTATAAATATAGAGAAATTGTATTTTTATATACAAGATAGACATAGGTGTTCAGCAATTTCCAGTGCTGTTTTGTGAAAGTCTGCGAGGTGTCTCAGCTCTTTTCCTTTCATATGTTATTTCTGCCCCATTTTGTTGTGTCACACTGTCTATTAGGGAAGGAGGCGCAGTCACGGCTGTGATACATCTCATGACCAACACTTGCTGCACCAGCTCTTTGTTCAGCAAACTCAAATGATTAACCCAGGCTCTAGTATGTGACTCTTTTAGAGCTGCAAAGAGAAAGGGGAGTGTAAAAGATGCATTGACTGATTCTACCTCATGAAGACACTTCACCAAGAGTAACCTATTTAAAAATATCTTGCTTGCTGTACTTTTGCATGCTACAGTGAAAAGAAAGGCTTCTGGCACAATGTTACTTTCATTGTGATTACTGAACTGGTTCATCCATCAGAAGTATCCCTCCCTTCTCCTAATTTTTTGTTTGAATTTAGTACAAAATTAAGCAAGACAGATTTAATAGGGATGGGGTTTTGTAAAACATTCTCAGAAAATACATTTTTTTTTATAATAGTGCAATTTTCTGCACTGAAATTGATAAATATGCAACTGATGTGACATGTTTTGTTAAAATTATTGGAAATCAGTAAATACATAGTATTGATGAAAATTAAAATGTAAAAGGGCTAGAAAAAATGTATTGTATATTACCCAGTTCTTTACATTTTCAACTTTTGGCTTTTGTGTGTGTGTGTGTATGTATCTTAAATGATATGAAATGGAACAAATCTTCCATAGCATTTCTTGTGGTAACTTTACAGGCGACAAAACTGTAGCACAACACATCGAGGAACTAGAGAAACGTATCAATGACGTAAAAGAATTGCTGAATGGAATACGGCGGGCAGCAGGTCGTGGTGCAGGCTTGGCGTTACTGGGAGAATTTAACATCACACAAGCTGAAGACATCATTCAGAGGGCTCGAGAGGCTCTTCAAGTGAGTAATAATCCTGAAATGCTCTAATTTTATATAAAGTATACAATAAATTTGTTGTTAAGTAAAATGACACAATTGCAACTAATGTGACATTTTATTGTGGCAACGTTTCGCTCTCCAGGAGCTTTCTCAAGCGAAACGTTGCCACAATAAAATGTCACATTAGTTGCAATTGTGTCCTTTTACTTAACATATTGTCGGTAATTCTACCAATATTAATAAATTTGTTAATGTAGATAATTATACCCCTAATGACTTCCTGGTTCTTAAGTAAAAGTTCATTAACATTATTAGGTATGGAATCATGTTAGTTTTTTTGAAAAAAAGGAAAGATAATTTTAGGCAGCAGGGGAGAAAAAACAAACTAATTTTGACCTTTGATGAATGATAACATTGAGTTCTACCACCACCATCTCTGTTAAAGAGGAAGAAGAAATGTTTTAGTCAGAAAGAATTTACTTGAGAGGAATTAACTAAATTAGGGACCTGGGGACCCTTCAGGTGTCTAGTGAGTAGCTACAGTCAAAACGTTTCCAGCAATGCCTAACTCTTGTCTTCATTTTATTTCTTTTGCCTTTATTATTATGAATTCTTTACTGCAGTGGTGGAGAGGAAGGTAATTAAGAGAGGTACCACAGCTCAAAGTAATTTATTTCCAGAAAAGTTACAAATACTGTACAGCATAGTATCCTTAAAGTTTGTATACTCCAGAGTCTATAAATAGTTACAGCACTCTTGGTACTGTGTATGCTCCAGAGATTTTTAATACTGTAGTTCAAATACTTTAGTACTTATGCATATTCCAGAGAATGTTTTAGTAAATATGGTATTCTCAGGTACTTGTCTTAATAGTTACAACACTCTGGTACTTATATATATACTCAAATAAAAAATAGAATTCTGCATGTCATTGAAGTTTTGAAAGTTTTCTCTGGGTATTCCATGACTGATAAAGAAGTGGATGTTGTACAACATAGCAGCGGTTGCAGCTGCTCTTCTCAGGTACTTTTTTGATTTATCACATTTCAAGGGCAATGGCTACTCAGGGTGTCGGAGTTGCAGTCATTTATTCTTCATTTTTATTGAGTGTTCATCATATGTCAGTTGGTTAGCCTGTTGTGCCATTCAGGTTAGTTATCGTTGGTAGATTATGAGACTACAGCTAGCCTTCCACTTTCGCGAGCTTCGAACATTCGCGAATGCCCAGCCCCCCAATCATATTTACCAAACAAATGCGGGAAAAAGGTACGGGAAAATGCTTCCAGCTGCGCCCCTACTACCCTCCCTCTTACCCCCTCAACTGGCAGCCCTCTACTCACTCAGTCATTGTCCATCTACTGTTCGCGTCGGTCATGTCCAGTTTCTGTTTGTGTCCTACCATACACGTGTTTGTGTGGTGGTGCAAGTATGGCCCCCAAGCGAGCAGCAACCGCTATTGATGAGCCAGCCGTTAAGCGCTCAAAGAAAGTCATGAATCTGGAGGAGAAGGTGAAATTGCTAGACAAGTGTAGGGCAGGTTATTTGAGCAATTCTGCCATTGCAAAATTATTTAATGTAAACGAAAGCACAGTGCACTCTATCAAGAAAAGTGAGCCGAAGATAAGGGCGGCACTAGCATCTACTGCTCCTCCCTCAGCCAAGCACAAGTAAGAAACAGTGTGATGTCTAAGATGGAATCAGCATTATTTGTGTGGATTTCAGACCAAAATAGAAAAGGAAATCCCATAGACAGCAATGCGATTCGTGCAAAGGGAAAGACTGTATGATACATTGGCTAGTGATGAGGCTAGCACCAGTGCAGAACTAGGTCGTCCTACCATCACCCATCCTGACTTCCTAGCAAGTAAACTCATCAGTAACTGCATGGCTAACTATCATCATCATCATCATTATCATTGTCATCATCATCACAAGTCATCAGAGTTCGTCTGCCTAACCTTACGAGTGGCGAGTGTTTTGTTTGTTCATTATTTGTTATTAAACCATAACATGCATATATGATATTTTACGATGTTTTCATGTGTTTTATGATTGTTCGTGGTTCAGTAGGTTAAGGAAGCAGTATTGTTAGGCTAAGTAAATGCTATTATATTTCTCTACAATATATTTGCGCAACAAAACATTCGCGAACGCTACAGTATTATTATATTTCCCTACATCTGGAGAGCCTCTTGTAATGGGTGTTTATTACCCTGACTCCAATGGCACAGATTCCTTGTTTGTTGATGAATTTGGTTGTCTTATTGAATCTTTTTTTGTATGTGGAGACTAATTTCTGAGTTGATTGTCCACAATGGAAGCCCTGACCTGGTCAGGTGAGTTTTTGGATCTGATAAATCTGAATAATAATGAGAATGTGTTTTTTTGGATCTGATAAATCTGAATAATAATGAGGTGTTATCAGCCACCCATCTTGGTGGCAATACATATATTGGATTTGGTTCTGTCTGTTGCTAATTCTTCAAAGATTAAAAATGCTAATGTACAGTATTATCTTTTGATATTACTGTCGTTGGCCATAGTGTCATTACTTTAGTCTTGATATTTCAGTGCTGCCTTCCTGTGAGCGAATACTATCTTTTTGCAATTACAGATACCTTCATTTGCACCAGGTTGGTGTGATGATGACAGATTGCATACTCGTGGATCATGGTTTGATTATGCAGAAGCCTGTAGAGCACTCGGCTCATAAGGTGGAATACTACAGGGAAAGGATTGAATTGTGTCATGGTGATCAGCAACTCTACTTCACTCATTTGAATGACCTACATATCTAAACCTGCTTTGCCTACTTTTGATTCTGCTTTCCAGCTTTCTGGGCTCTCTTGATAATTTTAGTCAGAAAGCAGAAAATATTTTTTTGATCTTAGATTAAACTCAAGCAGGTGCAGAGTTCTCTGTGAATTTTCTGGCTTAGTGTATCACAGGTTTTCTCTCAGTCCCTCATGTCCCAAATGTGAACACTCATCTCACATCCAAATTCTCTCACTCTACCTTTAATACTAATTATTGATCTAAAACCTGTACACTTAGACCTCCCAGCCTGCAGAGATTAGGTTTATTACAGGTTCAAGTTCAAAATCCACAAATTCCATTTGTTTGATCTCATTTTTGTTTTAGAGACAGTGTCTCCTAAAAAAACTGCTTTAACTTTATTTATATTGACATTTATGAGAAATGAAGTCCAGAAAGAAGAGTTTTGGGAGTGCGACCACCATTAAGGGCATTTTGAATGAAATCCTGTTTAGTTTTCAGTTTAGGAGTCAAGTGCCAAGCCAAAAAAATAGGCAATGCTTATTGAAAAGCCCTTTAGTAAAGAACGTTGATTAAAGTGAATTTTGTGAACTTGGAGGTCTGATTGTGCTAATAGAATATGCTGAAGATACTCTACATGAAAAGACAACTAATAAAGCAAATAGTAAATAATTACATGTCTGAATACCCTCCACAGAATGCTCAAGTTTATCTGGATGTGCAAGGAAATGATGCATTGGGCAAGGCTTTTGATCGTTCCAACCAATTTGGCCAGCAGTCTGCACGCATGTCAGAAATTGCTAGGGAAGCTCGTCTGTTGGCTGATGAGTAAGTATGGCATATTCTGCCTTTTATTAATTAAATAAAATCTTATAATATTGCTTTTTCTAAAATGTTCAGCCTTATACAACATTGTTCAACACATCATTAGAAACCAGAACCTTTCCACCCATACTTAAGATGTCAAGGATTACCTCACTACATAAAGGTGGAGACCCAGTTGATATCAATAACTATAGGCCATTGATATCTAAAATCTTTGAAAAACTAATTTACAAATTAGCTACTCTTACTTTAGTGTTCTACAATATACTTAATCCTTGTCAGTTTGGTTTCAGGCAAGGAAAAGGTATGAATGATGCAATAATAAAAGTACATGACTTTTTTAAACACTCTGGCCATCTCCCACCAAGGTAGAGTGACCTGACAAAGAAAACATTTTCACTGTCACTTAGTCGATCACTGTCTTACTAGAAGGATGCCGACATCACAGTTCAAGTGACTCTCCAAACTACAACATTCCCACCCCTCCTTCAGAGTGGGGATGTATCCTATGGGTCTCTCTATAGACCTTAGAAAGCTTTCACTACAGTAGACCACAACATCTTTCTTCTTAAATTAGAACATTATGGTATCAGAGGTCATACTTGAAGTCCTACCTCATCAGTTTAAACTATCAACATTGGGGTACTTCAGGGTAATGTCCTTGGCCCTATTCTTTTCTTCATCTACATTAATGACCTTCCTAATGCTTCTTAGGTACCTAAACCTGTTCAGTTTGCACATGACAACTTTTATTATCTCACATTCAGATCCATTTACTCTCAGTAACACTGATATCTATTGGATGATTACCAGTGGACTCACTTTTAATATTTACAAGACTTTCTACATGATGTTAGGAAACAGAGCTAAAAAATTGCACCTCAGAATGGTAAGTGATTCATTCATTGTAAGACAGAATGAGGGGGAAAATTCTTAAGTCTGCATCTTGACAGCAATTTAAAGTTCAACACACATTCAAGGTCTGCAAAACTGTTGTCATCCTTTCTAAGATATATTACTATGTTCCTCAAGCAGCATTATTTCCTCATCTATGGTATTTGTGCCTGATGATCTGCTACAGCAAATCACATAAATCCAATAATAACTCAACAAAAAAAAAGAGCTAAGGAACATAATGAAGAGGGGATGACGTAACCTGTTGGCTTTATTAACATGCACAATAATGATGAAAGATTTTTCTTTCTTTTTTGGGTCACCTTGCCTCAGTGGGAAACGGCTGACGTGTTAAAAAAAATCAAAGACTTCTAAGTTACAAAATCATATTAATTTTTACCTGTTATTTTTTACTAGTTATATATTGTGTGCTTCAAAAGAATGATTTCTAAAATTGGCACATGTAGGTATTCGTAAAAGCTTCATAAAGTAATCATTTAAATAAAAGCACAAAACTTCAACAGACAAGAAGACGAAGCTGAAAGTCTTGAGAGGATTTCTTATGAAGCTCGTAATATCTCCAATGAAGCTTACTTATTAGCTCGCAAGGCACTTGATGATCAGCGCAACATAACTGATATTATAAAGGTAAACAGTTTGTTAATTTCTTTAAAGTTGACCTACTGAGTGTAAGCACATTTCTTTTGAGCTTATTTTTTAAAATTTTCTGTGTAAGGTTATTGGAATCTTAATACGTACAGTGGTACCTCGAGTTACGAGCTTAATTCGTTCCAGACGGCAATTCAAGTGCCGATACCGAAGGAATTTTTTCCCATAAGAAATAATGAAAATTAGGTTAATCCATTTCAGACCCCCAAAAATACACTTATATAATTGTTCGAGTTGGGAGCTGCTCGTAAGTAGAGGTACCACTGTATATGATATTGTAAATAATACTGTACTGTAGTGATATACAGTAACACTGAAGTTAATTAAGACAAATATCACAACATTGTTGAAATGTCATTGTTTCAGGGTCTAAACAATCAAGTGCGTGACCTTTCAACTTCACATGAAAGGACAATGCAAGTGGCCAATCAATCACGAGAACTTGCCAAAGATAAATACAGTGAAGCACTGGCTTTCAGCACAGAGGCATCTAGTATTGCCATCCCGCTAATAGATGCTTCTGAGCTGAAGGATCAAGGTATGTAAATGACTGTCCTATCTGTTTTTGTTTATTTACAAGACCCTTTTTTTAAATACAGTGGACCCCCGGATTTCGTACTGCCCCAAGCTCGAACAATTATGCAAGTGTATTTTTGTAAGTGCTTTTGTAAGTGTAATCTAATTTACATTATTCCTTATGGGAACAAATTCGTTCGGTAACGGTGCTTGAACAGCATTCTGGAACGAATTAATGACGAAATCCGGGGGTCCACTGTATCTAGTACGTATGAGGATGCACAAAACAGTCTTTTGAAGCCTCTTTAATAAATATCAAGTTCATGTGTTTAATAGTTAGGCTTTTTTTTTTTCTTTTAAATTTTGTCATGTAACTTGTTGAGCTGGATGATTCCCACTGAATAACAAATAGTTTCTATACCATAAAGATTATTTTACCTAAACTGTTTATTACCTCGTGTGTTTGCAACATTTAGGATCATGACAGGATCATTAATTTACAGAATTACTGAGTTTGATCAAGTGGAGCATTAATTAATTACTGTCACATTCAGTCTTGTAATTGATATTTTATTCATTAACATCTGGAATAATGTGTTAGAGGCATATTTCATTAATGAAATGTTAGGCCTGTATTGCTGTGACCCCTTCTAGACCACTTGAAGCACCTGTATCATTATCCTCCTCAGTAAACATATGCTCACCTTAGGTATAGGAGTTTGGACAGAATTCCAAAGCAGTACATTGTACAAAACTGTGTCTTCAGTACTTGTCATGATGTTTTTATGTTCATCATGGCATAAAAAGGAAGTAGCAGAAAAATGAGTTAACAAATCAGTCACTGGAAATTTCTTTTATATTCTTTATACTACTACAGTGGACCCTCGGAGATCGAACACTCCCAACTCGCCCTATTATGTAAGTTTATTATTGTAAGTGCTTTTGTAGGTGTATTTTTGGGGGTCTGAAACGGACTAATCTAATTTACATCATTCCTTATGGGAATAAATTCGTTTGGTAACAGCACTTGAACAGCATTCTGGAATGAAGAATGTTCGA
Source organism: Cherax destructor (assembly GCA_009830355.1). Taxonomy (NCBI): domain Eukaryota; kingdom Metazoa; phylum Arthropoda; class Malacostraca; order Decapoda; family Parastacidae; genus Cherax; species Cherax destructor. The sequence goes on along the minus strand of WNWK01007096.1, from coordinate 9,468 downwards.
TTTTCGGGGGTCCACTGTATTTCTTTTATATTCTTTTATGTTCACCTGTTAACTGTGAACATTTTAAAATACTGGAACAAATGTGGACAAGCATTTTTTTTTCTGTGACAATTAGTTTGACTGTGTGTCATTTACATTAGCATACATCAGGCAATTAATTTCTTCTTGGTTTCCTTTGCCCCAGATTTTTATTTTTCATCAACACAACAGAGTATTTCACATATGTTTGACAGTTAATTATTTTTTTTAGTAAATGAGTAGTCACTGTAGCCTTGAAAATATTATTGGTGAGTTTTTAGGAAGCTTAGTAGGGATTAAAAAACAGTACAAGTTAAAACTGCTACAAATAAGCATATACTTGCACTTGATAGCTCCCATTGGATAGGGATGCAGAAACAAGCTGAAGTGATCCTACTTGCTAATGCAAGTGGACAGCATATGCTTCAAACATTATTTCATCAACATTAATTTTGGTAAAGTCAGAAGGGTAACTCACTCTGGCTACGTGATCAAGGGATTCACTCTCAGCAGTAAAGTTTGTTTTGAAGTGTATTGTGCTTCTAAAACTCGAACTAGTTGGCACTCAACTTACATGGTTGTATTTACTTTGCTTTTTTGCCTTATTATCTAATTGCTAAGGGTAACCCCTTTCTACTTTTGCTATAAGAGGATTTCCTGTAATTTATTATTTATACAAATATAGATTTAACTAATAACTGTTGTTTCACATACATTAAATTTTTTTTTATTTGCTTTATGACTTACGAATAACAACCTCTTATTTTTTCCTAAAGCTACGGCCATCACCCGCGAGGCTGAAAGGCTGAAGACTGAAACACAGCAGTTAATGGATGATCGCAGCAATTTGCTTGTGGATGTTCAGGCTCAGATTGAAGAAACTTCAGAACTGAAGAATCGCGGATGGACACAGCAGCAAGTTACAGCTGAACTCCTTTCAGATACTTCCACAGCAGAGGGCCAAGCAAGCAATGCTATCAAGAAGGCAGAAAAGACACTTACAGAAGCCAAAAACACACTTACTGTTCTTGAAGGTATTTTTCCTTACAGTACTCTGCTTATGTAACAAAACTACTTTTCATTAATGTGTACTTGCTCATTTATGCTACTTTGAGTTGTTTAAATAATGTTTGCTGTACTCAGATACGAGTAGCCTGAGAGTTTTGAATAGGTAATGTCCTGCTTTCTCATTAGACAACTAGATTAGGTCACATGTCTTCTAGATTCTAATTTTCCACCCTTTATTATTATTATTGTATTTAGGGAAAAGCCCCTAACCTGTTGAGTTCTTATAGCACCTGGGGAATGGGAGGCAATTGGGTTCAATCTAAGGAAGGGAAGGACAAGTTCAATTCCTTGGGTGAAGAAACTCTGACCTGGGAAATCTCCTGTTCTCTGCCTTCCCTATATTTCCAGTATTTCTAATCTCTAATAACTCTCTTCGTTCCTTAGACACCAAACTTACTTTTCACCAGACTAACACCCTTCGCACTAATCTGGTTTGTACCTCTACTCTCGCTATAGATTCCCCTGGTGTCTACTCTATTTCATGTTCCTCTTGTCCTCTTCATTACTTTGGAGAAACTGGCCATTCTCTTTCTGACAGACTCAAGGAATACAAAAGAAGTGTTAGGCTTGCTGACACTAACAATGCTCTTTTCTGTCGTATTAGAGATCAGTCATCCTATAGACTGATCTGCTAAAACTGTCTACCCTACTTTTAATTTTCACAGTCACTGTCTTGTTGAATCCTCTCTTATGCACAACTTTCCTTGTATGAACCTTAGTCCTGGCTTTGTCTCTGTAGATGCCTTCCTTTTCCATTACATTGTCAAATGTTCCAATTTTTTTTTTCAACGCGTCAGTCATCTCTCACCGAGGCAGGGTGACCCAAAAAGAAAGAAAATCCTCAAAAAAGAAAATACTTTCATCATTATTCAACACTTTCACCTCACTCATATATAATCACTGTCTTTGCAGTCGCTCAGATGTGACAGTTTAGAAGTCCCTCCAAACTGCCAGCATCCCAAACCCCTCCTTTAAAGTGCAGGCATTGTACTTTATATTTCCAGGACTCAAGTCTGGCTAACCAGTTTCCCTGAATCCCTTCACAAAAATATTACCCTGCTCACACTCCAACAGCTCGTCAGGTCCCAAAAACCATTTGTCTCCATTCACTCCTAACACGCTCACACATGCTTGCTGGAAGTCCAAGCTCCTTGCCCATGAAACCTCCTTTACCCCCTCCCTCCAACCTTTTTGAGGATGACCCCTACCCTGCCATCATTCCCCTACAGATTTATACACTCTCCAAGTCATTCTACTTTGATCCATTCTCTCTAAATGACCAAACCACCTCAACCCCTCTTCAGCTCTGACCAATACTTTTAGTAACTCCACACCTCCTAATTTCCACACTCCGTATTCTCTGCATAATATTTACACCACACATTGCCCTTAAACAGGACATCTCCACTGCCTCCAGCTGCTTCCTCGCTGCAGCATTTGCAACCCATGCTTCACACCCATATAAGTGTGTTGGTACCACTATACTTTCGTACATTCCCTTCTTTGCCTCCGTGGATAACGTTTTTTGTCTCCAGAGATACCTCAATGTACCACTCGCCTTTTTTTCTTCATCAGTTCTATGGTTAACCTCATCCTTCATAAACCCGTCAACTCCCAAATATCTGAAAACATTCACTTCTTCCATACTCCCTCTCTCCAATGTGATATCCAATTTTTCTTTATTTAAATCGTTTGATACCCTCATCACCTTACTCTTATTTATGTTCACTTTCAACCTTTACACACCCTCCCAAACTCGTCCACTAACCTTTGCAACTTTTCTTTAGAATCTCCCATAAGCACAAAGTAACTGTCAACTCCCATTTTGTACTTGATTCCCCATAATTTAATCCCACCCCTCTCCCCAACATTTACTACTTTTACAACCCCATCTATAAATATATTAAACAACCATGGTGACATTACACATCCCTGTCTAAGACCTACTTTTACCGGTAAGTAATCATCCTCTCTCCTACACACCCTTACCTGTGCCGCACTATCCTCATAAAAACTCTTTACAGCATTTAGTAACTTACTACCTATTCCATACACTTGCAACATCTTCCACATTGCTCCACTATCATATGCCTTTTCTAAATCCATAAATGCAATGAAAACTTCCCTACCTTTATCTAAATACTGTTCACATATATGCTTCAATGTAAACACTTTATCTACACATCCCCTACCCACTCTAAAGCCTCCTTGCTCATCTGCAATCCTACTCTTTGTCTTACCTCTAATTCTTTCAATAATAACCCTACCGTACACTTTACCTGGTATATTCTGTAAACTTATTCCCCTATAATGTTTACAATCTCTTTTGTCCCCTTTCCCTTTATATAAAGGAACTATACACACTGCCAATCGCTAGGTACCTTCCCCTCTTTCATACATTTATTAAAAAAATACCAACCACTCCAACACTATCATACCCTGCTTTTAACATTTCTGTCATGATCCCGTCAGTTCCAGCTGCTTTACCCCCTTTCATTCTACATAATGCCTCACGCACCTCCTCCACATCCACATCCTGCTCTTCTTCACTCCTAAAAGATGTTATACCTCCCTGGCCGTGCATGAAATTACCGCCTCCCTTTCTTCATCGACATTTAAAAGTTCCTCAAAATATTCCCGCCATCTACTCAATACCTCCAGTTCCCCATTAACTAACTCCCCTACTCTGTTTTTAACTGACAAATCCATTCGTTCCCTAGGCTTTAACTTGTTTATCTCACTCCAAAATTTTTTCTTATTTTCAGCAAAATTTCTTGACTGCCTCTGCCCCACTATCATCTGCTCTCCTTTTGCACACTCACCACTCTCTTCACCTTTCTTTTACTCTCCATATACTCTTCTCTTCTTATAACACTTCTTTGTAAAAACCTCTCATAAGCTACTTTTTTCTCTTATCACACCCTTTACTTCATTATTCCACCAATCCAGCAGCAACAGGTCACATAACTCAGATCTTTGAGATAAATCTTTATGTTCAAATTATTATAATATAATCAAAGAATGTTCCAAAATTCAGAACATACGTAACTTAACCTGATTCTTTTATCTCTTCTTTCCTAATTTTTCCTTTTTCTTGTTTTGGGTTTCCATTCTTCTGCCTTGAGTGTCTTACCCTTTACATTTTTTTACCCCCTGCATTTTATCTTATCCTGCAGTGCTCCTCTTTCATGGTCTTTGACTCTACTACTACTTTTCCTACTACCTTTGGCTCCTACCTTCACTTTTGCCTCCTTTTTCTTTCCACCTTTCTATTTCTTGTCCCACCAACCTCATTACGACTTCCACTACCTGCCTTACCTCTACTACTACTCCCACCTCTCTTGTCCCATCTCTGCCAGCTTGCCTATATACGTATACTGGCTCCATCTCTGTTAAGTGTGATTTTGTAAATGGTCCAAGTCGGACCAAAACATCGTCATAAGCTCCTCTCTTATGTGCAGGTTATTTATGTAGTGTAACTAATGAATGGAGGAAATGTTATTTTAGTGCCAGGAATCCTTGCATTGTTTATTCTACACCCTATTTTGAAATTTACCAATTTACTAATTACTGATCACTTTATTGGGTAGTTGAGATAGTTGATTTGGTAACATACTAGTGAAACACCTAAGAATTTGGTCAACTGGAATAACGTAATTGGCCTAAAATAGGACTCAAAGTGGACACAATCACCAATGCGTAAATATTGCTGATGCAGCAAAATTCGTGAAAGCTTTACTTCATAAATTTTCTATCAAATTTCGTACTTTTTGTTTTATCACCTTCAGAAAAAGATTCTCTACCATTTCATAAGATTTTTTTTTTTTACCATTTCATAAGAAAAAACTAAATTTGATTTTTTAATTCTTGGACATTGTGTACAAGTTTCAGATCGAGGGTCTGAACAGCGAAAGAGTTAAAGATTATTGCTTCCCATCATTTTTGAATATCAGCACATGCTTTTTAAAACCCAATATCACTTGATATCAAGTGATATTGATATACTGTGACTGATTATTTTAGTGGTCTTCACTTTATCTGGTTGCTGACGATTACTCTGCTTTTTGTCATCTATAAACACACTAACTTCGAATTTAGTATCTTGTGCATGTTCTTCAATGTAAAAATTTTATTCTTGTTTCTTTATATGTATTATGTCTGTCATTTTGTTAATTTTACAATAAAAAATAGAAGATTTGGTTCTGTTGTGGTAGTGGCTGCCTGGAGAGGGTTTCAGGGGTCAATGCCCCTGCAGCCCAGTCTGTGACCAGGCCTCATGATGGATCAGGGCCTGATCAACCAGGCTGAACCACAGCCTGTCCAGTGCCTTGAGGACAGCCAGGGGTCTATTACTCAGTTACTTAGCAGATGTCATTTATCTATTAGCATCCTTTCCCTATCATTTAGGAGTATCAGCTTTGAATGTTTATGCCTTCAACATTGGCATTTTGGACTCGAGTCCAAAACGAAATCGGACTTAAGCCCAATTTCGTTTTGGACTTGAAGCCCGATTTAGTTTTATGGAAAATTAGCATCAGTGATAAAAATGAGATGTAACATGTATTGCACATGTTTTTGTTACAACTTTTCTCTAATTTCAGGATTTGACAAGCAAGTACAGGAGAGCCGTGGTGAGGCACTGAATGCTCTAGTTCGTGTAGCAGAGATTGAGAAACTCATTGGAGAAGCTGAGGCACGTACTCTTGATGCTGAGGAAGCACTAGTGGGGGCTGAGTCGGATGCAAAAAATGCACGTGATATTGCCAAGGAAGCACAGAAAACAGCAAGTGATGCTAGTAAAGAAGCTGGTGATGTGCGAATCAAAGCAGATGCTACCAAAGATGAAGCTAGTTCTCTGAAGGATGAAGCAGATCAACTGGCAAGTAGGGTAGCAGGGACAGACTCGACTGTAAGCACATACGAGTCTCAGGCAGATGATGATCATCAGCAGGTGATGGAAGCTCAGGAAAGAGCCAACCAAGCTAAGGATCGAGCAGATATTGCCAGTGCTAAGGTACGTGAAGCACATGAAGTAGTACAAGAAATCTTGGATATACTAGAGCGTTCACCAGACCTTGACCCATCACAGCTGGAGAATTTAGAACAGCGCTTAGAAGAGGCATGGCAAACGTATTACCAAAGTGGTGTGGAAACTACAGTTACCGAGCTTATAGAAGCTCGTAGTTGGCAAGAACGTCAGATTTCACTGTATGAAGAGGAGATTAGAAGACTCCAAATTGAAGTTGTTAATATAGAAGAAATAAAGATTTCCCTTCCTGATGGCTGCTATAGTCAAACTAAATTAGAACCTTAAACTAGTCTAAGGAATAATACTTTTAATGGTTGTATACAATCAGCAGTGCATAAATGTTATTACAATGGACACTAGACAAAATAATTTAGATAGGTTTAAATACTAATTAATATACTAGTCTAGCATTACTGCCAAATGCTGTGCTCACAGTTCTTCCATTCTTTTCTTTACTCCTGTAAGCTAGATAATGCAGGATTCTTAATACACTTCTGCTCTTAGTCCTTTTTTAAAAACTGCCATTTTACAGTGACAATATAATGTTCTTTGTGAAAGGTAATTTTTCAGTATTTCATAAATGTTCAACTAAAGGTACTGAAACTACCTTAAAATTGAAATTTGCTTCTTTTGATGTTTTATTTTACTCAGTGTGAAAAACAAATTTAAATTTCAAGTATATTTGTGAAAAATAATTATTCTGGCCATTGAAAAGTTATACCTTGTTAACACTGCTTATTTGGAATGTGTTATATTGTACATATTTAGATTGGTATAAATTACATTTGGAAATGTTTGATGTTTAGAAATTGCATGAAAATACTGTTGTAAGTTGTATTTTTCACACACTGAAGTTCCCATGGTATACATGTAATTGAAGTGTTCAAATTAAGAAGTGTTGGGTAATTTGTTGTATAAAACTTAGCAGTAGTGATATGAGGCTGTATGGCCAGATCTTCCACAGGTTCAACCAAAGATGTTACAAGAATGTGAACTGATAAACCCTTGTTCTGTTATACTGCCATTTTAGTGCATTGCGAGTCAATTAAAATGTGCCAATTCTTTATACTGTACAATGTGGTCAAAATAAAACTAATGTTTTTGTTATATGCCTCACTTGCCAACATTTCTTATAATTCTAACGATAATAGAAAATTGTTAAATGGCTACTGAAGTAAAGTAATAGGCTCAGAAAAGTTACAGTACTTGTCATTCAAGTATGCTGGCCCCCCACTCAAACTATGATTGCAAAATATAGTGGTGTACTTACCAATGATTTAGTATTTTGTATGTCATCCCTTGCACATTTGGACATCCTTCAATGGTCTTTGAAGTGATTCACAAATTAAGGGTAAATTCTCCCAAGACTCAGATGGTGACCCCCAAGCCATGGGTGCAAGTTGATGTCCTTTTCCTGTAGATCTCATAACCCAGATTCTCAATGAGATTGAAGTCTGCTAATGGTGAGAGGTGTAGTATGGTGTCCTAATTTGCCCAAAATGCTCTGCGTAACCAGGGGCTTTCTATATACTAATATGTCAATGTCAGCTAGGTCTGTAAAAGTTGTATCATGTACTTTAAATAAAGATTATTATTAATAGGTATATGGAGAGCATGTTAGGGTGAAAGGTTAGGTAAGGTATGGGCATGAGGTCAAAGAAATGGTGTGGCTGGGCAAGGTGTGGTCTTTGCCATGGGGTAATAATGTAGGTGTGGCCATGGGAGAAATTGTAAGGGCATGTTATGGGGGTAGGTTTTTGGAAGGATGGTGTAGGTGAAGGCATGTGGCCATTCGGGAATTAGAGAGGTGGGTTATATGGGTGGGGATTGTGGGTGGAATGGGCAAGGTTACTGGGTGAACAGTAAGGACGTGTGGCTATGGGGTGGAAGGGATTGGTTGAACGAGTTAAGTGTAGGGGAGGTAGGCTATTGGATAGCATGAACCTTGTTAACAAATGTACTGACAAGTTGTTTTAGAAAGACAAGCAAATTCCTACTTAACACAGGAATTATACACTTGAGCAAACACATACATAACACAGGAGTCGTATGGTCCCAATGTCTACCTGTCATCTCAATATGGCATTCTTTGGGTCACCATGCATCATACATCACTCACACCCCACACAGAGCAAGTGTCCAACTAAACGCGAAAAAATTCTGGGTCTGCACTTTAAATTCAACACCCATATCCACCACAAAAAACATACCCAAAACAGTTGGCATCTTCTCAAATGTACACTATTATGTACCACAAACAGCACTATTTACTAATATTGGTATTATTATTATAATCAAATAGAAGCGCTAAACCAACTAATATTGGTAGAATTACCAACTATGTTAAGTAAAAGGACAAGTGCAACTGACATTTTATTGTGCCAGTTTTGTAAAGACGTAATGGCTTGACAAAGCTCCTGGAAAGCAAAACGTTGCCACAAAATGTCACATTTGTTGCACTTGTCCTTTTACTTAACAGCACTATTTACATTTATACTATTCACTTATCTACCCCTACCTCACCTATGCTATTTGTGCCAACATTTAACTGCAACAAGCCAATATGGTCTGCAGTAATGGCAGTATTATAATTTTTAATTACAATATTAGATCTCAATTATTATTATTATTATAATCAAATAGAAGCGCTAAACCACAGGGGTTATACAGCGCTGCAGGTTATTGTAGGATGCAGGGAGAGTGGGTTGTAAGAGGGAGATGGACGATTAGTAGGGTATGGAGTGCAAGATGACGGTGGATAGTGCAGGGGAGGAGGGTAGCAAGAGATCGAGGTAGAAGGGAGTGAGGGAGGTGCTAGAGGTATAATCTTCAGAGTTTGTGTAGTAAGTCAGTTTCTGTCAAAAAGTCAATGAGAGAGTCAGGATTAAAGGAGGGGCCATCTGCAAGAAGGGAAGGTAAAGAAAGGGCCGCAGAGCGAAGACGTCGTTGGAGGTAAATTCTGCGTGCTCGTTGATAGAGTGGGCAGTCCAACAGGATATGTCGAACAGACACTGGAACCTGACAATGCTCACAGAGAGGGCAGGGAGCATCTCCATGAGATACCCGTGAGTAAGACGAGTGTGGCCGATGCGAAGACGGGAGAGTGTAGTCTCCCAACCTCGACATTGGTGACAAGAAGAAGGCCAGAAACCTATAACCGGTTTAATAGAATGAAGTTTGTTATTCAGCAGGTCAGACCAGCGTTGTTGCCAACGGGTGCGAAGGTGGGTAGCAATGACCGCAAAATAGTCCGTGAAAGGAACACCTCTATATGAAACTGGAAGGTCATGTACTGCTGACCGCGCAGCAGTGTCTGCCTGTTCATTGCCCTGTACGTCAACATGACCAGGGAC
>WNWK01007095.1:55188-97925 GCA_009830355.1 Cherax destructor | reverse complement strand
GGGGTAGGGACCTCGGAGCCAAGAAATAAAAGGGATTCGAGACGGGGGTGATTAGGAGAGGCAACCACAGGAAGCCGTGAAGGGGACCCCAGAAGGGGCCGTTTAGCAATGAGAATAAGAATAATGGGAATTTTCCCCTTGAAGGCAAGATGAGAGAAGCCATAGCATAGGAGAAGCCTTCCGCCTCTTGAGAAACGGATTCCCGCCATTCAGGTAAACCTGACAACGGCAGAATATGAAGGATGGCCTCATGACATTTAAAAGGCAAGAGGGAGGTAGAGTACAAGAAGAACTGGCATGGTCGCCGCACCAAGACTGGGCATTCGGCCATGGACCTGAATATTTGCTGGATGACCAAAACGCCAGCAGTTTCTCACTGTTTGTGGGGGTCACCTTAACTTAAACGGTGACCCAATGTAGACCAAGGTGGATCTCGGCAGTCAAACGAAACGAGCTATATTGCAAGGATAAGCTTCGCTATTGGCTGGGAGGACAAAAGTGTCAATTTTAAGGATAGGAGTTTTTGGAGCTGCTGCTCAAAATGTCACACCACATGTCTGGAAATTCCGTTGGACAATGGTGGGGCAAAATGACAGAACCACAACAAGAATTGAGGGAATGGTGCTTGTCAATAGTAACAGGTGTATGTCAATGGTCGTAAGAAGAGAAAGATCCGAGCTTGGCCAGCATTCTGGACCGTGATGATGCGAAGGCGCTCTTGAGAGCGTGAAATGAGAGTGTTTTGACCAACATGGCGTAGTAGAGCCTTACCAATACATGGTCTGAAAGATAGGTATTAGGAGAAGTTGGACGAAGAGTAAAAACTTTGTCCATTGAGTAGTTTGAAACAGAGAGTTTAAGGGGAGTGAGTGACGAGCTGGTCGTTTCTGCGATGAACGAGAAGGAGTGTCGAATCGTCATGTGTGGGTCTTGGTCGTTTTTGTGGGACCGGGGTGGTCCGATGGGAGACGGGCGAGCGATTCGAAATTGCCGCACCGTCGAGGGAGAAGCCGGAATCAAGGTCAGAGAAGAGCGAAGGTCAGACGTATCAAAGGGCCAGTCGGGACCCTGGTACCTGAAGCAGGTGACGAACCAGCACCAGCAAGAGGTACAGGGCATGAGAGGTGTCCAAAGAGTCATCCGTTAACGAGGCAGGGTCAGTACTGGGTGCGGTATCAGGAAGGGGCCCGGGGAGTGGGTTCATGGATTGGGTCAGCCATGGTTAGTTACTTTTTCTTTTATTTTTAAGAAAAAAAGAAAGAAGAAAAGAAAATAAAAATAAAAAAGAATAAAAAAGGGGGAACGTGGAGGAATAGGTCCTAGGAGGAATGAAAGGAGCGCAAATCCCTCCGTGCCCAAGAGGACCTCAACACCGCAAGTAGTGCAGATGCTGCATGGAACCCGTGCATACCCTACCCTTCACGCCAGTAAACCAGCAATCCGGGATAGAAACTCACATCCACCGAGCCATCTCGGCGGACAAAAGAGAGGGCGGCCGGATATCCGCCACAAAGCATACCCCCCGGCCACCACCCCGGAATCCGAAGGTGGCCTCCAGAGATACACCCCGCCCGAAAGATCCCCAAAGCCACCCCCGGGTGACCGGAGAGGATCGGGACATCCCCAGGCGATCCAGATTCCACGGCAAACACACCACCGCCAAGGACCTCAACAGAATGGGATGGACTACGATACCCTTCCCTACCTAGGAACTAGAATGCCTGAGGAGAGAAGCTCCCAGGGTAAAACTGGGAAGGAACTAAGGGAGGGATGAGGAGGAGGAGGAGGAAAGGGAAAAGGGAGGATGGGGGAGATGGGAAAAGGGAGGGGGGATTGGGGGGTAATTAGGTTCGGTCTGAGGAAGAAGACCAAAAGGTCCAATTCCTCAAACCGATAGCCTCTTTACCACGTCAAGGAGCCCCCCTTAAAGAGGATGGGACCTCTAGAAACACAGTCCCAGTGGATATGTAACTTGGGACCTATACACAAAATTATTCTAAATATCCGACTAACCGGCTCTTGCCACTTGCTCATCATCTAGCAAAATTCTCTATCCTTAGTGTTGACATTTCAAATTATTATCTATTGATGTCATTTCTGCTTTTTGTTTTGCTTTCTAACAACTAAAAATTAAGATAACTGAAAGATAAACCAAGTGACATTATTTTAAATAAATTAAAACATAAGCAATTTAGAATTTGTCATCTGCTATTCTTTGACTGTGATATACCTTGTCTGCAACATTGTTTTGGATCCCCAAAACATCAACTGCATTCACTACATGGCCATAAGACTCAGTGAACAGATACTTTTGTTGTGAATTTTATTAGTTTTAGTTTTTCACACACACAAAAGAAAAGGTCTTGAGAAATATAGTAACACTCCATTTCTATCACACAAGTAAGAGAATGAGATGATAGATACATGTACAGACACCCCCACACAGACAGACAGACAGACAGACAGACAGACAGACACACACACACACACACAGACACACAAAATGGTAACTAACAGGCCATCTCTTACTGAGATAAGGTGACCCGAAAAAGAAACACTTTCATCATCATTATTATTTCACATTAGAAACAGGTCAGCATAACTTTTTTTTAATCTTTTCATAAAAATAGGGATGATCACTTTGTCAACATAAATCACTGTAAATGATAAAGAAAGGTGCATATCTTGGAGATGCTGAATACCAATTACCTTACTCAATGCAGTACATATCTTTACTCAATTTGACCAGCTAAATTAAATACTAGTCTCAAATGTTTAGATAAATGAAACCAATCAAAAATGAATCATTATATAATAGAAGGTCTTTTTATGACAAATTGGTGACAGGCTCAGTACAAATTATAGCCAAGAAATTTAAGGAAATTCCACATATCATATATTACAGCATTGAAGATGCTATTTTTTTCCAAAATAAGTCTCATAAATTTACCCAATATCTTGGAGGCTGAAGAACCATTTATCTTTTTTCCAAAATTTAGCCAGTCAGAATGGGGGAGGGGAAAGGTTCCATGACACCGAGCTTCTTGTTTGCCACAAAATCTGATATATGGAGTCTCAATTTGAGTTTGCACATGGAGGGGCGAAGGGAACATAGGAGGCTCAAACTCTTGATCCAGCCTCCTAAGTTTCGATGAACATGACTGAGCGTTGTCATGTGTATTTCTGAACCCCAGATAGACATTTGTTTCCACTGTGTCATTGTTGTGTTACTTTGCAAGTAATCTCACTTAAACTGGAAAACATTTTAGAAATATAATTTAAGGAATATGGTATGCTAATTGCATTTACATTCTTGTTCCCAATAACCTGGAGCTGCACCCCATGTGGGTGGTATAAACTGCATTCAGAAACCAATACTATACAGTATATGCATCTTAAGTTATATTACCTTTTATCATAGCCACATGTTCTATTTACAGTACATATTTTTGCATGAGTTTATTTAATCAAATTTAGGAAAAAAAAAAAGGTAAGGTGTACCAGTCATTTAGGGGTGAGAATGTTGTTACACATTGATATACATACATAAATTGATATATATGTATGCAAGCACAAAAACAAAAACACAATGTTCAAACTGACCACATTATATATATGTATATACATTATTTAAAGTACTTTACTTATTGCACCTAGTTCTTCGGGCTTCTTGTATTAGTACAGATTCATTATTTTATAGACTTGTATACAGTATTATTAGATAAAACTCAAAGATCATTAATTCTCTACTACTGTATGATTCCCATGATATATTTTTAACTACAGAAAATTTTGTTTATCCATAATGCATTTACCATTATCAACTCTTATTTCATGTTGCAAGTGATAAAAGTTAACAATAAAAATGTTACTTGTAAAAACCAAACCATTCATGAGAGACGGAGTTGGACTTAACTGAAAATGGGGATAAAGTTCAACTGCAATACCAGCATTGTTAAATGCCCACTTAAAAAATATACAACAACTTCCTGCAGCATTCAGATAAACCTTTGTCAAATATATATATCAGAATTTCTAAATTTATTATCTTTGATTAGATGGATTTCTTCTGTCCTCTTTCACACTAGAGTAAACTCTCTCATAACACAGGATACATTCCTCAAAATAGTCATCCTATGTAAAATAGTGTTACTGAATACAAAATTAATAACTTGGAGAGTTACAAATGTTACAGTCTTAACACTTCAAAAAATGCCAAAGTTTTTTTTTTAAACATCCTAATGTCAAAAATTAATTTGATCTTACCTTACATTCTAAAAGATGTTACTCACTGACACAGACATATATAGAGAGCGTTAATGTGACCATGCTGGGCCTAATTAGACGTACCGAGGCTTATTAACTCAATATGTACTAGGGTACCATGCACATGTAAACATAAATATGAAAGGCACATTTCCTTACCAAATTGTATGCTACTGGGTTCACTCTCTCCTGGTTACACGAGTCCTGTCATACCTATTCTTGAAACTACATATGGATCCTGCCTTTAACCACTTCACTGTCTAAGTTGTCCCACTTCATGACCACTCTAAGACTAAGCAAGTGTTGTTTCCTAACATCCCTGTGACTCTTCTTTCTTTTCAACTTCCAGCTGTACCCTTAGTGTACCTGAGATCTGCCACCCCAATAGACTCGCCCTGTCTACCCTGTCAAAACCTCTCAGTATTTTGTATGTTGTAATCATGTCACTTCTAGTCCTTCTGTCCTCTAATGACATTAGGCTTAACTCCTCTAGCCTCTGCTCATAGGTCATACTTCTCAGTTTTGGGCCTTGTCTTGCTGCAAATCTTTGCACTTTTCCAGCTTCTGTAAAGTGTGTAGTAAATGCTTTATCAGATGCGGGTTTCATACTGGCACTGCATACTCCAAGATGGGACTGACATATGCTATGTATAGGGTTATAACACCTCTTGTTGAGGTTCCTGAAAGCTACTCCTAAATTTGCCGGTCTCACATTTGCTGCAGAAGTTATTTGATTAAGGTGTACCTCAGGCAAGATGTTTGGGGTCTATTCTCATCCCAGGTTCTTTCTTCTCTTTCAGAGAGGCTTGCAGCCTTTGTTCCAAGTTTGTACACTGTTTCTAGTCATCTTTGCCCTTCTCTTGATTTTCATAACTTTTCATTTGCTGGGATTAAATTCTAATAGCCATTTCTCAGACAAATCATGCAGCTTGTCCAACCTACTGCCCAGCATGAGGACTGTAAAAATTATAGTTTACTGTCCAAATTTTGCACATATCTTATACGAGTATTTTTTTTTTTTTTTTTTTAGACTTATGGAGAGCAATAACAAAAGGTTCCTAACATTATGAAAGAAATGTTGCAATTTTGCATTGGCATTAAGCAAACATCACACTATGTAGGGTGTGTTATGAGAGGGTTTACTCTACATATATCTACTTTGCCCATAAATTTTCTAAGTACATCCCACCATATTAACATGTATTTGTATACTTTACAAACCTAATATATGACAAAAATATCACTGCATAAAATTATGGGAAATATAGGTATACACTATCTTTTCGATGAAGTTGATGTAACATAAACCATCACTTTTTTCAGAAGATTCTGGCTCAGTGATGAGAAATAGCTGAACATAGGCTGCATCTGCGAACGAGTTATTTTTACATTTGATCTAGTCTCTCCAGTCACAAGAATATTACTAGGGTCATTACATTTCTGCCACAACTCAATCATAAAGTCTAACTTATCTGAATCATCTGATGAATTTGAGCTAATCATAATGCCAGAAGTATTGACCTGAACATCTGTGACAGCAAGCTCAAACTGGAGGGGAGTCACATTCTTCATCCATGGAACTTTTTTGGAAATCTGCTTTCTCCCCACCCACAGCTGAGAGACCGCTACACAATGGTACTGTGCTAACCTACCATACTTAGTGCTTATTGGGACACTTTCTCCATCTGCTCCCTTTATGCGTTTCCCTGTGTCAGAATTTTCATCTTGTGAAATGGACTTCCTTTTTTTATCACCTACAAAGGCTTCAATAACAGACACATCAACTTTCAAGCACTGCTGTAGGGCAAAATGAACTAATGAACAAGCAGCTTGCCCTATGTCATCTGCAGCAGTCATTAAATCCTTTCCACCAGACACTGCACCGTCAAATGTGATACTAAACTCAGGAATTTTAGAAAAATTTAGTGAAAATTTATAAGGTTTATTTTCTGGTTCAACTTCTGGCAATATTACTGATACCTCATCAGTTTCTTCCCTGCTACTACCAACACCATTTTCTGACATTTCTGAAGATGTTGAATTATGTTTTACACTTTTTGTCATTACTTCTCGAGTGTCTCCAGAAACTACCACAATTACTTCCTCATCATCTGACACATTTCCAATTTTGGTAATATCTTTTGATAATGGAGAGATAATGTTGGATTTCAAGCTTACACTTGCTTTACTCTTCTTTTCAGAACATACATTTATAACCTCAACCGAATCCTGTGAAGCATCATCAGAGTCATCAAGTGTTATAATTTCCTCAATAGACTGATCCACTTCTTTAGGAGGCTCATTTGTGAACATTTCTTTAAGTACTTCTGGTGATATTTTAATTGGTCTAAGAAAATCACTCAATGACTGCTTTCCTCTTAATATAGTCCCACAAATTTCTGCACTTTTACGGCACTTGTATTGAAACTCTACAAGAGGCCCATTTTTTAATCCCCTAGTACAGTTATGACTGTTTTCAAAAGGATCTTGTAGGCATAGTGCTGTATTTAACTGAATATTGACATTTTGCCTACAATACCGTACCATGCACGGGGGAAGAGTACTCAAGTCTCTATCTATGAGAGCCTTCTTATTAATCAGCTTTCCAGCCAGTGGACTTATGACCCACTTTGAGGCTTCAAACTTCCCATAGTAAATAAAAAACTCTGTGACTAGCTCCATAACAGTCACACTGTGTTTCACTCTACTCCATTCACTCATCTCTCGACTAAAAGAACAATCCCAACCACTGATAACATTATCAAACTTTGTAGGGTGATTCTTCAGATGTGCTACAGATGGAATTATGGGAGTGTCTCTTGACATAAGGTAGAAAAGCATAAGCATGGTCAGTGCATAATTAGTTATGAGAAACGTTGGCTGCCCTCCACCTGCCACACCCTGAAGAAAAGAGAGAGAACCTTCAGTACAGAGAAAGATAAATAAATATCAGAAAAAGGACAAAAAAAAAAAAAAACTAATGCAATTCATATCTACAATGTGTACATATTTTCTAACTTTAGGTGACAAGAGATATACATATCTCTTGTCATCTAATGACAAGACATATGGCTATATAAAAAACTCAATACCCTAATAATGTATAGCTACAAAATTAATTTCCTAAATAATACAATAGGTCCCAACTTACGATCATCTGAGACTCAAATGTTGCATGAGCGTTTCATCAGCAAAAAGTAACTGTCAACTCCCATTTTGCATTTGATTCCCCATAATTTAATCCCACCCCTCTTCCCAACACCCTAGCATTTACTTCTTTTACAACCCCATCTATAAATATATTAAACAACCATAGTGACATGACACATCCCTCTCTAAGACCGACTTTTACCAGGAAGTAATCTCGCTCTCTCCTACACACCTGACATATTAACAATAAACTAGAGTACGATGCAGTATTACCTGTTATTGTACCTGAGAAGAAAATGGGTTAAAAGTATAGAATGGTGCAATACAAAAAGTACAGTACAATAATTTTTATTACATATCTTTTCTTGTCCTAGGTAGTAGGTTGGTTGACAGCAACCGCCCAGGGAGGTACTACCGTCCTGCCAAGTGAGTGTACAACGAAAGCCTGTACGTAATTGTTTTACATGATGGTAGGATTGCTGGTGTCTTTCTTTTCTGTCTCATAAACATGCAAGATGGAAGTAAAGAGGGAAATGTATGAAAGTATAGTTATACCAACACTCTTATATGGATGTGAAGCATGGGTGATGAATGTTGCAACGAGGAGAAGGCTGGAGGCAGTGGAGATGTCATGTCTGAGGTCAATGTGTGGTGTGAATATAATGCAGAGAATTCGGAGTTTGGAAATTAGGAGGAGGTGCAGGATTACCAAAACTATTATCCAGAGAGCTGATGAAGGGTTGTTGAGGTGGTTCGGACATGTAGAGAAATGGAACGAGACAGAATGACTTCGAGAGTGTATAAATCTGTAGTGGAGGGAAGAAGGGGTAGGGGTCGGCCTAGGAAAGGTTGGAGGGAGGGGGTAAAGGAGGTTTTGTGTGCGAGGGGCTTGGACTTCCAGCAAGCATGTGTGAGCGTATTTGATAGGAGTGAATGGAGACAAATGGTTTTTAATACTTGATGTGCTGTTGGAGTGTGAGCAAAGTAACATTATGAAGGGATTCAGGGAAACCGGCAGGCCAGACTTGAGTCCTGGAGATGGGAAGTACAGTGTCTGCACTCTGAAGGAGGGGTGTTAATGTTGCAGTTTTATAACTGTAGTATAAAGCACCCCTCTGGCAAGACAGTGATGGAGTGAATGATGATGAAAGTTTTTCTTTTTCGGGCCACCCTTCCTTGGTGGGAATCGGCCGATGTGTTAATAAAAAAAAAAAAATATGATTTCAGGTATGTCTTGCTACTTCTACTTACACTTAGGTCACACTACACATGCATGTACAAGCATATATATACACACCCCACTGGGTTTTCTTCTATTTTCTTACTAGTTCTTCTTCTTGTTTATTTCCTCTTATCTCCATGGGAAAGTGCAACAGAATTCTTCCTCCATAAGCCATGCATGTCGTAAGAGGCAACTAAAATGCCGGGAGCAAGGGGTTAGTCACCCCTTCTCCTGTATACATTACTTAAGTTAAAGAGAGAAACTTTTGTTTTTCTTTTTGGGCCACCCTACTTCCGTGGGATACAGCCAGTTTGTTGAAAGAAATTAGATCTTTTCTGGTGAATAGATGCAGAGAATTTATAGTGTGGAAATAAGGAGGAAATGTTGGAGTTACTAAAAGTATTATTCATAGGGCAGAGGAGGGGTTGTTGAGGTGGTTTAGTCATTCAGAGAAGTTGGAGCACAACAGGATGACTTGGAGGGTATATAAATCTGTAGTGGAGGGGAGGAGGGGTAGGGATCATCCTAGGAAAGGATGGAGGAAGGGGGGTAAAAGACGTTGTGTGTGCAAGGGGCTTGGATAAACAGCAGGCATGTACGAGTGTTAGATAGGAGTGGAGACAAATGGTTTTTGGGACCTGACAAGCTGTTGCAGTGTGAGCAGGGTGATATTTTGTGAAGGAATTCAGGGAAACCAGTTAGCCGGACTTGAGTCCTGGAGGTGGGAAATATAATGCCTGCACTTTAAAGGAGTTTGGGATATTTGCTGTTTAGAGTGACATCCAAACTGTCATATCTGTGCACCTCTGCAAAGACAGTGATAGTGTGAATGATAGTGAAAGAGTTTCTTTTTTTGGGTCACCCTGCCACGGTGGGAGACAGTCAGCGTATTAAAAAAAAAAAAGAGGCTTATAGATACACAATACAGTACAGTACAGCATTCCCATGTGGTTTAATGGTGACTTATTCTGAGTCAGTGGAGCTGTAAAGTTCCAGCAGTAACACTGTATTATTATTATAATCAAAAGAAGTGCTAAACCACAAGGAGTAACACTGTAGATGGTGTGGTAGACAGACAGGTAGATATTGAGGGAGATGCAGATGGTGTGGGAGATGTAAGTGGTTCAGCAGATGTAAATAGATAGACTGAATGGAAACAAATAGGTTTTAATGAATGTGCTCTTGGAGTGTGAGCAGGGTAACTTTTATGAAGGGATTTAGGGAAACAAGTTAGCTGGACTTGAGTTTTGGAGATGGGAAAGGCAGTTCCTGGACTCTGAAAGAGGGGCCAGGATGCTGCACTCCGAGAGGTAATCTGACAGTGATGTCACCAACCTTCTGCAGAGATGGTGACTGAATGAATTTTGGTGAATAAACTTTCTTCTTTGGGTCACCCTGCCTTGGCAGGAAATGGCCATTGTGTTAAAAAAATATTTGCATATGAATAAAAACTGCACTGTTTGAACAATCCTAAATACATACACTAGTGTAATCTGTAATGAATGTGGAAACATGTATTCACCACAAGAACTGACAATCTCAAAAAAGTCATAGATAGATTTTAAAAAACAGAAAGTCAGAGTACAAGGAAACTTTCTGCTTTAACCCTTTGACTGTCACAACCCCAAATCCTGAGGTGTCTCCTGGTGTCGCAAAATTTTCGAAAAAAAAAACAATTATTTTTTCTTATGAAATGATAGAGAATCTTTTCCCGATGGTAATGACACCAAAAGTACGAAATTTGATGGAAAACTTACGGAATTACGCTCTCGCGAAGTTAGTTATCTCTGCGATATATACGCATCGGCGATTTCGCTGACTAAGCCCTATTTTCGGCCAATTCCATTGTTCCAGTCGACCAAACTCATAGCTATTTCTTTAGAACTCCATTTGTTCTATCGATTGAGTACAAAAAACTGCCAAAAAACCGATTGCAACTACCCAATAAAGTGGTCAGAAATTGGAAATTTGGAAAATTTAATGCAAAATAAAAAAGATGTCAATTTCAAAATAGGGTCCAGAATAAACAATGCAGACATTCCTGGCACTAAAATAAGATTTTCTCTGTTCATCAGTCATGTCTTTAGGCCCCTCTTATATTACTCTTGCTTTCTATTTTGATTTTTTATTCACACAAAAAATAAAAAAATTACTGTTATGCAGACTACTGCATTATTGTAAAAATGGTATAAATAATATCAGTGCACTTGTGAAAGAATATTAGACTCACCAGTTGAAGTGTATTGGACGCGTGGCATGATGTGATTTGTTTACTCTTGAACATTGGCAAAAATCGAACATTTCCGCTACTTTGAGCTCAATTTCAAGGTCGTTTTCATCATGAAACTAATCAAAATCATCTGTATTTCTGTAATATGTTTTCCATTCTATCATATGAGACCACGAAAAAGAGAATACAACCATAAATACTATACAAAAATACACTTCAAAGTCGGCATTTTAATCCAAAAACAAGGTCAGGTTTTTTTCTCATTATGCACTGCATGCTGCAGGATTTTTTTTATACAGTGCACACTGACCACACAGATCCCTTCTCTCACATGTGGGCCTACCAGCTTTCTCCCACTTGATTTGAAGCCGCTAGAATTTTTGAGTATATATACGTCAGAAACAGTGGCTCGTAAGACGTATACAGTAGACCCTCATTTAGCACGACTTTATGTTGCGCGTTTTGGGTATTACGCGATTGAAGAATTGCGGCACATTTTTATCTAACACGACGTAAACCTTATATTACGCGATTCGCTGGAGGGGAAAAATTTTGAGCCCGCGGTCGCCTGCAGTAGGTTAAACCATTGAGTCAGTGGGGGTCCTACTAAGGGTGGCTATGAGCCACAACAAGTGTTTAATGCTGACGAGACAAGTGTTTTCTGGAAGAAAATGCCAACATGAACTTATATCAGTCAGCAAGAGAAAATTGCACCAGGCTTCAAGACAGCAAAGGATCGCTTCACCTTGCTCCTTTTGGGTAATGCATCAGGTGATTTCAAGTGTAAGCCCATGGTTATTTACCGCTGTAAGAATCCTCATGCTTTGAGGAAAAGGAATTTGTTTTTCCTTCGCACAAACTAAGTTTATTCAGGTATACAGAGATAGTTACATTGATTATCATACATAGCAGCATATGTGTAGAGAACCTAGGATAACCCAAAGTGTTATCCTAGAGAACCTAGGATAACCCAAAGTGTTATCCTAGAGAACCTAGGATAACCCAAAGTGTTATCCTAGAGAACCTAGGATAACCCAAAGTGTTATCCTAGAGAACCTAGGATAACCCAAAGTGTTATCCTAGAGAACCTAGGATAACCCAAAGTGTTATCCTAGAGAACCTAGGATAACCCAAAGTGTTATCCTAGAGAACCTAGGATAACCCAAAGTGTTATCCTAGAGAACCTAGGATAACCCAAAGTGTTATCCTAGAGAACCTAGGATAACCCAGTGTTATCCTAGAGAACCTAGGATAACCCAAAGTGTTATCCTAGAGAACCTAGGATAACCCAAAGTGTTATCCTAGAGAACCTAGGATAACCCAAAGTGTTATCCTAGAGAACCTAGGATAACCCAAAGTTTGGGTTATCCTAGGTTCTCTACACATATGCTGCTATGTATGATAATCTTTGTAACTGTATCTGTGTATACCTGAATAAACTTATAGTTTGCAGGAAGAAAAAGCAACCATTCCCTCAAGCGGCCGGTGCTAATGTTGTGGAACAGCTGGGGAGACCACCCGCCTTCCCATGCTACCCCTCCCCCAACAACACCCTACCATCCCAGCATTCGTACGTATTCCATACGCGTCAAGCCAGCTGTGTTTGTCAAGAATAAGAGTGAATTGTGTTTTGATCTTTAAATTACTATATCTTGTATCTGCCAAGCAATCATGTCACCCAGTAGGCATACAAGTGTTGCTCAAAGTGGCAAGAAAATGTTTAAGCATTTATTAAGTCTTAGAACTAACGAAGAAAAAGATATTAGACAAGACATAACCTGTGGCTGTAATGAAGTGTTACTTTGTACACACAAAAAGATGTAAACATAAGTTTGTGTGACTAACTTACTGAATGACTTGACTGACTGACTTACTGAATGACTTGACTGACTTACTGAATGACTTGACTGACTTACTGAATGACTTGTCTGACTGACTTACTGAATGACTTGTCTGACTGACTTACTGAATGACTTGACTGACTGACTTACTGAATGACTTGACTGACTGACTTACTGAATGACTTGTCTGACTGACTTACTGAATGACTTGACTGACTTACTGAATGACTTGACTGACTTACTGAATGACTTGACTGACTGACTTACTGAATGACTTGACTGACTTACTGAATGACTTGTCTGACTGACTTACTGAATGACTTGACTGACTTACTGAATGACTTGACTGACTTACTGAATGACTTGACTGACTTACTGAATGACTTGACTGACTGACTTACTGAATGACTTACTGAATGACTTGACTGACTGACTTACTGAATGACTTGACTGACTGACTTACTGAATGACTTGACTGACTTACTGAATGTCTTGACTGACTTACTGAATGTCTTGACTGACTTACTGAATGTCTTGACTGACTTACTGAATGTCTTGACTGACTTACTGAATGTCTTGACTGACTTACTGAATGACTTACTGACTTAATGAATGACTTGACTGACTTAATGAATGTCTTGACTAACTTACTGAATGTCTTGACTAACTTACTGAATGTCTTGACTGACTTACTGAATGTCTTGACTGACTTACTGAATGACTTGACTGACTTAATGAATGACTTGATTGACTTACTGAATGACTTGACTGACTTACTGAATGACTTGACTGACTTACTGAATGACTTTATTAAAGTTAGAGACACTCAGTACAACTATCGACTTCAGTTCCAGAATCTCTACTATCCACCTCAGCCCAGTAGGGCCACAGCATAACTCTCCACTCTCTTCACAATCATCCACAAACATCAGCACCCACAATTTAAGGTAAATACTATTATTTCTGTTACATTTGTAGTCTTAAGCAGTAAAAACAACATAATACATCACGATAATGAACTACAATTACATATTCTCTTTTATATTTGTAAGATCTGTTGGTCTAAAAAAAACTTGTTTGGCTTTTTGGGGACTCTCAGGACCGTAACCCTATTTTTCCCATAAGTTCTTTTAATTATCTAACATGATTTTACCTAACACAATGTTTTCAGGACCGTAACTACCGTGCTAAATGAGGGTCTACTGTATATAAGGTGGTAAGTTATTTAGGTCACCTGCTTTGTTTTTTAATGTTTTGATTATAAGTGAAACTTCTATTGGGTTGGTTGGGGCTAGGAATAGTGTGTTCGGATAGGTGCCAGTGAGATAGTCGTTAGGTGGAGTATTAGAACTTGGGATTTTGCTTGCCAGCTTTTTACCTATGGTGGAGAAGAAATCATTGAGTTTGTTTGCTGTTTCAATAGGTGGGAGTAGGGGTTCATCTGGTTTTGTTAGTTTGATTGTTCTGTTTGTGGATATCTTTTTTGTTCCTAGAATTTCAGATAGGGTTTTCCAGGTCTTTTTTATATCACCTTTTAAGTTATGTAATCTGTTCTCATAGTACAGTTTTTTGACCTTCTTATCAGACTCGTTAGGTTTGATGAGTAGCGTTTTCATACATATTTGTCCCTAACAGCTCCGTGGCGGTAGAACACTGGGTCACGTTGGGGGATTTTTCTGGCCGCAGCTGCAGAAAGATGACCCAGCAACAAAGATAAGTAGTACATTGTTATCTGTTACTGTACCAGTTGATGTTCTTTCAATGTAAAATTTACCACACTGATTACCTCATATTCTACTGTCTTCTGTATATATTTTTAGTCTTCAGATGATGTCCAAGTATTATACTGTATTGATAAAGCCATTGGATGGTAAAACATCTACATAGAAAAGATATCCAGATATTGCACAGGTGTGTAATTCAAAGATGGATGTTAGATAGCATGACAGATTAATGTTAATTGGAATCATAAACCCTTTTAATACAACAGCCATCTCCCACCAATGCAAAGTGACCCTGAAAAAGAATTAACTTAAAGCTTTCTTCTTTTTACATTTAATAATTTATACAGGAGCCATTAGCCCCTTGTTGCACTGTGTATGCAAATAATTTACTCAATTCAATTTTCACACATCAACAGTTCTTGAACTATAAAGGTAACAAAATTTTTGAACCTTGCACAGGGCTTCACAAAAAACTTTCCAAATGAATAAGTAGAATACTACAAATATAATGTAAGCAAAATACATGCTGACATTTCATATGAAAATACCCAAGAAACCCCACCTGGATTTTGGCCCAGTACCTGATAAGCATCAGGTATGGTCGAACCAAGGGGTGCGAGATTGAATACTGGTATATGAGCTGTGTGTTATATACTGGCATCCCATGGCGGAAAGAGAGGTCAACCATCAGTCCTGTTTGGGTGTCTTGAAATTTCACAATTGGTACACGTGCTCTCGCAACAGCTTGAACCTGTAAAGATAATACTATATAGTAATACCATTTCTATCTCAAAACAGCATCAATAATACCTTATAAAATACCTTATAAAAAAGTTATTTTTTCTTATGAAATGATAGAGAATCTTTTTCCAATCATAACGACACCAAAAGTATGAAATTTGGTGAGAAACTAACGGAATTATGCTCTGCAAAGTTATTGGTATCGACAATGTTTACGTATCGGCAATTTTGCCAACTTTGAGCCCTATTTTCGGCCAATTTCAATGTGTCAGTCTTCAAAAATTATAGATATTTCGCTAGAATTCAATTTGTTCTATTGATTGAGTACAAGAAACCACCAATTTACCGATTTCAACTACCCAATAAAGTCGTCAGAAATTGGCAATTTAGCCAATTTCACATAAATTTCAAAAGATGCCAAATTCAAAATAGGGTCCAGAAAAAACAAGACAGACATTCCTGGCATTAAAATATCATTTTATCTGTTCATTAGTCACGTCTCCAGGCATCTCTTACATTACTTTTGCTTTCCATTTTGAATTTTTATTCTCAAAAAAAATAGAAGATTTTTCTGTTATGTTTACTACTGCATCATTGTAAAAACGGTATAAATAATATGAGCGCACTTGTGCAAGAATATTAGACTCGCCAGTTGATGTGTATTGGACATTTAGCGTGATTTGTTTACTCTTGAACATTGTCAAAAATCTAACATTTTCGCTACTTTGCGCTCAATTTCAAGGTACTTACCATCATGAAACCAATCAAAATTATCTCTAATTCTATAATATATCTTCTATTCTATCAAATAAGACCAAAAAATCAAGAATACAATCATAAATACCATACGAAAATAGACTGCAAAGTCGCTGTTTCAAGTCAAAAACACGGTCAGAGTTTTTTTCCTCATTATGCACTGTGTGCTACAGGATTTTTTTTATACTGCGCACACTGACCGCACAGACCCATTCTCTCATATCTAGGCCTACCAGCCTGTTTCTGCTTGATTTGAGGGCGCTAGAATTTAGGGGTACTAGTACGTCAAACGCCCTGGCGTGTAAGCCGTACTATTTTTTTTTTAACACATCGGCCGATTCCCACCAAGGCAGGGTGGCCCGAAAAAGAAAAACTTTCATCATCATTCACTCCATCACTGTCTTGCAAGAGGGGTGCTTTACACTACAGTTATAAAACTGCAACATTAACACCCCTCCTTCAGAGTGCAGACACTGTACTTCCCATCTCCAGGACTCAAGTCCGGCCTGCCTGTTTCCCTGAATCCCTTCATAAATGTTACTTTGCTCACACTCCAACAGCACGTCAAGTATTAAAAACCATTTGTCTCCATTCACTCCTATCAAATACGCTCACACATGCTTGCTGGAAGTCCAAGCCCTCGCACACAAAACTTCTTTACCCCCTCCCTCCAACCTTTCCTAGGCCGACCCCTACCCCGCCTTCCCTCCACTACAGATTTATACACTCTCGAAGTTATTCTGTCTCATTCCATTCTCTCTACATGTCCGAACCACCTCAACAACCCCTCCTTAGCTCTCTGGATAATAGTTTTGGTAATCCCGCACCTCCTCCTAATTTCCAAACTCTGAATTCTCTGCATTATATTCACACCACACATTGACCTCAGACATGACATCTCCACTGCCTCCAGCCTTCTCCTCGTTGCAACATTCATCACCCATGCTTCACACCCATATAAGAGTGTTGGTATAACTATACTCTCATACATTCCCTTCTTTACTTCCATGGACAAAGTTCTTTGTCTCCACAGACTCCGAAGTGCTCCACTCACCCTTTTTCCCTCATCAATTCTATGATTCACCTCATCCTTCATAGACTGAGCTGTACTAGTACGTCAAAAACCCTGAAAGGGTTAATTGTTTTACATGATGGTAGGATTGCTGGTGTCTTTTCTGTCTCATAAACATGCAAGATTTTAGTTATGTCTTGCTACTTCTACTTACACTTGGGTCACACTACACACGCATGTTCAAGCATATATATACAGTGGACCCCCGAGTAACGAGCAAAATTCATTCCAGAAGCCTGCTCAAGTGCCATTACCGAACGAATTTACTCCCTTAAGAAATAATGTCAAGTAGGTTAGTCCATTTCAGACCCCCAAAAATACACTTACAAAAGCACTTACAATATTATATTTACATAACTGTACGATTTCCGGGGTGCTCGTTACTCGGGGGTCCATTGTACACACCCCTCTGGGTTTTCTTCTATTTTCTTATTAGTTCTTCTTCTTGTTTATTTCCTCTTATCTCCATGCATGTCATAAGAGGTGATTAAAATGCCGGGAGCAAGGAGCTAAATAACAAAAAAAGGCACAATACCGTGACTGGAACAATACACACACAACCCGCACATATAAAAAAGAGAGGAGCTTACGACGACGTTTCGGTCTGACTTGGACCATTTACAAAGTCACACTAACACAAAGGACAGGTAGAAGGGGTATTTATAGGCAGGCAGACAGGGAAGGACACAAGAAAGTGGTGGAGGGGTAATAATGGAGGTAGTGATGGTAGTGGTAGCAAGGAGCTAGTAACCCCTTCTCCTGTATACATTACTAAAGTTAAAAAGAGAAACTTTTGTTTTGTTTTATGGGCCATCCTGCTTCGGTGGGATACAGCCAGTTTGTTGAAAGAAGAAGTTTTAAAGTGGTTGGTGAATTTGTTCAATAAATGAATGAAAGGGAAAGGTAACTAGGGATTGGCAGAGAGCATGCAGTTTCTTTATATAAAGGAAAGGGGATAAAAGATTGTAAGTATTATAGGGAAATATGCCTGTTTGGTAAACCAAATAAAGTGTATGATAGAGTTATTATTGAAAGAATTAAAGGTAAGACAGACAGGATTGCATTTTTGGAGACAATGAACATTTTCCATGGAGGCAAAAAGAGGAATGTATCAAAGTATAGTGATACCAATACACTTATATGGGTGTGAAGCATAGGTTTAACCCTTTGACTGTTTCGGTCGTATATATACGTCTTATGAGCCACTGTTTTGGACGTATTAATACGCGTAAATTCTAGCGGCTTCAAATCAAGCGGGAGAAAGCTGGTAGGCCTACATGTGAGAGAATGTGTCTGTGTGGTCAGTGTGCGTAGTATAAAAAAAATCGGGGAGCCAGTGGTGCATTGTGGGAATGCCATTTCAGTAGTCCTTGTTCAGCATGCCTAGCAGTAAGAAATATCTGACTCTGGGAAAATCTGGGACTCTTCACTTCCCAAGTGATAGCTCTAACACAGATGGAAGTGTCAGTGAAGATGAATTTCATGGTTTTGAGGAGTTTGTGACCGAAAGCAATGCCCAGGATACCAGAAGGAAGAAAGAAAAAAGAATGAAAGAAAATAAGTAAGTAGGTAAGTAAGTAAGTAAGTAAGTAGGTAAGTAGGTAGGAAGGACTGCGGGGAAGAAGAGCATGGGACCCCATGGGTGTTGACAGGCAGTGAGGGTGGTGAGTGATGGCATAATATGTCATTTTGACAGCAGCCACACCCTGACTCAGCATATTTATAAGTCCACACACTCAAAACAACCAGCTTCCAGAAGCTAATATCAGTTCTATGAAGTGTCCAGTGACTATATATGCGTATATATAGAAACCAGGAAACTTTCGTTTTTCCTTTTGGGCCACCCTGCCTCGGTGGGAAACGGCTGACGTGTTGAAAGAAAAGAAAGAAGAAACCAGAAGGAAGAAAGGAAGGAAGGACGAGATGAAAGGAAGGAAGGAAGGTAGGTAGGTAGGAATGTAGGAAGGAAGGAATGTAGGAAGGCATGTAGGAAGGAAGGAAGGCAGGAAGGAAGGTAAGAAGGAATGTAGGAAATAAGGTATAAAGGAAGGAATGACGACCCAGACGACCATCAACCTAGGATTACTACCTAACACAACTGCCTGCTACTACTTTGAAGAAAACTGCTCAGAAGAGGTGTTTTGTCTGTGAACATACAAAAAAAACGCCCACAAAAATGCAGAGACACTCGTTTTATGTGTGAGGAATGTAAAACCCAACTGTGCATAAAACCATGTTTCAAAGAGTTCCACAATCTGCAGAACTTCTATGAACATGTCCAGTGACTGTACATTTGTATATATATTATAGAACAATAGTAATAAAAAAAAATTTGTATTGTTGGTTTGTGTAAACAAGTTTTGTAAACAATATAATGATAATAACGTCTGTGCGGTTATTGTGTTGCATACAACGAGTGTATATATGTACATTGCACCTTATTTTGGTCTCATAGGCCACATAAGTTACGTAAAAAAATAAAATAGTGAAAAAAACAAGAAATCTACGAATGGAAGTAAACAAAAGTTTACTGAGTGAGCGGCACTCACCGCTGTTGCCATACGTGGCTCATTTTCTGCCAACTTTATGCCTCCATATCTCGGTAAGTACTGATCGCAAAAAATTTTTTAGGATAAAACAATCAGAAAAATAATCTTAAAAATTTTGTTAAGAAATTTTTTTTTTTTCGAATATTTTGCGATAACAGGAGAGCACTCAGGATTAGGGGTTACGACAGTCAAAGGGTTAAAATGTTGCAGCGAGGAAGAGGCTAGAGGCAATGCAGATGTCGTGTCTGAGGGCAATGCTAGTGTGAATATTATGCAAAGAACTTGTAATTTGGAGATTAGAAGGAAGTGTGTGGTTAAAGTATTATCCAGTCACCCTACCTGGGTGGGACACGGCTGGCGAGTTAAAAAATAAACATTTTATGTACTGTATGTTGAATTACAACTTGTAGTTCTTTTAAAAACTAAGATATTCAGATGTAATGATATACGTAGTTACAATATTGTGATGAACCTTAATAGTCTATCTCCATTTATAAGATGTACTTGATACCATTTTTTAGAAGATTTTATTTAAAAAATATGAATTCCAATTAAAAATATATATAAAGATCTGCATATTGTAGCCAAGAGTTCATGGATTATGAAATACTAAAAATGTATTAAAACATTCTTTAACCAAGCTTAACAAACCTTTATGCCAACTCTTGAACGCTTAATTTCGCGTGCCAGATAAAATGTCACATCACTCGCTTTCTTTTCTGACTCAGCTGAAATGATAAGACAATTAAATAAAATTAATATACAGTTAACTCTCATATATCACGGGGGTTACATTCCAGAAATCAACTCTATATGAAATTTCATGATACATATTGTGAAACAAATGAGAAAAATAGAGGTAAGCTCATGACACCCCAAGAAAAAAAAAATCATTAGAGTGCTTATTTCAACAAAATAATAAAGATTTTTATATTCTATATTGTAAAGGTCATTGCTTACTAATCTTGAAAGATGTAGAAAGGGTTGATGTTTTCCTGCCAGGCCATTACTACTACCTTTTACTACTTAATAGTATGTATGACCTATACTTTTTAATGCCTGGGGAAGGCTGTTGTTGACACTATGGAACAGCCTTCAAACTTCCTAACCACCAAAAGAACTCCAGTCAATACCACTCTTGCCTATTCAATACATGTACGAACATCACTGACTATTACCTGCACTAGAGATAAAAGTCACATTTGAGTTTATATTGTCTGCCCAATACCTTTACAATCAACTACCTTTACCTTTAATATATCTTTGATCTGATTAGAGATTTTTCATAATCCCACAGCCCAGCTCTGGGCCAGACTGTTTAGTGCTTGCCTGATCAACCTGGCTATTGCTGGCAGCAGCCCACTGGTCCACATATCCATCACAGGTTGGATGATTTGGCTAAACTTGGTCAAGCAGTGTTTCTGGTATCTTCTGGTAAAATGTTAAAAAGTCAAAACCATGGACATTGATACGCTGTTCTCTTATTGTGCCCATCACTCTTCTGCCTTTCACTGGGTTTAATCTGTATTTCAAGCTACTTCTGGTCCTGAAACCAACCAAAATAATCTCTATTTTAAGAATAATACTACCATTCTATCAAATGATACCAAGAAACACCAGATAAAACCATATGAGAAGACACCTCTAAGTCACTATTTTAACCATTTGGGAGTCAGAAACCCTGATCTGAAAGTTGCTCTTAGGGTCGGAGAATTAAAAAAAAAAATATTTGAAATGATAGAGAATCCTGTTTCAAAGGTAATGAAACCAAAAGTATAACATTTGATGGAAAACTTATGGAATTAGGATCTTGCAAAGTTAGCAGTCTCAGCAATATATACAGTGGACCCTCGGTTTTCGTTGAAAATTCATTCCAGAATGCTGTTTGAGTGCTGTTACTGAATGAATTTGTTCCCATAAGGACAAATGTAAATTAGATTAGTCATTTCAGACCCCAAAAATACACTTACAAAAGCACTTACGAAAATACACTTACATAATTGTTCGAGTTTGGAGGTGAACGAAAACCGAGGGTCCACTGTATGCATCAGCGATTTTGCCGACACTGATCATTAATTTTGGCCAATTCCATTGTTCCAGTCGACCAAACTCATAGCTATTTCATTAATATTCCTTCTATTCTAATGATTGAGTACAAGAAACTGCTAACTTACCTATTTCAACTACCCAATTAAGTGATCAGATATTGTAGATATTGATAATTTGGCCAATTTCACACAAAATTAAAAAATTGCTAATTTAAAAACAGGGTCCAGAATAAACAATGTAGACTTTCCTGGTACTAAAAAACATTTTTTCTGTTCATTAGTTACTTCCCCAGGCTTCTCTTATATTGTGCTTGCTTTCCATTTTGAATTTTTATTCACAAAAAAGTAGAAAATTATTATGCAGACTACTGCATTATTGTAATTGTATAAATAATGTCAGCGCATTTGTGAACATGTATTAGACCGACCAGTTGGGCTGATATTGGTGTTTTTGGCCGAGATGCCTCCGGAAGAGGCCTTAAGAACGGAAGAATCACATGTGTACTCTAGAATATCGGTAAAAATTGAACATTTCCACTACTCTGAGCTCAGTTTCAAGTTACTTTCATTACTGAAATCAATCAAAATCATCTCTATTTCTGTAATATATTTTCCACTCTATCAAATGATACAAAGAAACAGACTACAACCATATAAACCACAGAAAAATACACCACAAAGTTGCTGTTTTGACCAAAAAGACAGCCGCAGTTTTTTTTTACTATTATGCACTGCATGCTGCAGGATTTCTTTTTATATGGTGCACACTTACCGCATAAACCCATTCTCTCATATCTAGGCCTAAATTTACCACTCACTGCTTATCTGAGAAAGCTGAGCTCATCACGTAGAACAGGACCAACCTGGGCTTCAAAGCCAAAGTACAATGGAACCCACCCAAAAGGGTTAAATAATACACATTGTCAGAGTTTTGCTTTTCCCATAATGCACCTCATGGGTCAGGATATTTTTTATACTGTGCACACTTAAAATGAATGTGCACAAATCTTCATTCTTTCAACGCACCGGCCGTATCCCACCAAGGCGGGGCAGCCCAAAAAGAAAAATGAAAGTTTCTCCTTCTAAATTTAGTAATATACGTATACAGTAGAAGGAGTTACTAGTTGCTCCTGGCATTTTAGTCGCCTCATGTGCAGAGATATAACCTAGATACATACACAACCCGCACATAGAAGAGAGAAGCTTACGACGAGGTTTCGGTCCGACTTGGACCATTTACAAAGTCACACTAACACACCAAACAGGTAGAAGGGGTATTTATAGGCAGCAGACAGGAGAGGGCACAAGAGAGTGGTGGAGTAATAGGGAAAGTAGTAGTGGTAGTGGAAGTAGTAGTAGTAGTAGTAGTGGTAGTGGAAGTAGTAGTAGTAGTAGTGGTAGTGGAAGTAGTAGTAGTGGTAGTGGAAGTAGTAGTAGTGGAGTCAGTCATATTCTGGGAGAGAGGAGCACTGCAATACAGCTAGCAGCCAGCATAGGGTAAGGACAAGAACACAGAGGGGGAAAAAATGAAGAAAATAAAATAAAGAAGGACAAATACAAGGAGAAAGAAAGAGGGGAAGAGGGGAAGGGGAAGAGATAGAAGGGGAAGGAATCAGGTTAAGTCAAGGGTGTTCTGAAGTTTGGAGCATTTAACAATGTAATGGGAGAGGAAAGCATCTACAGAGACAAAGCCAGGGCTAAGATTCATACAGGGAAGGTCCCTTGTCAGTCCCTTCTACCTCGATCTCTTGCTACCCTTTTTTTTAACACATTGGTCATTTCCCAACAAGGCAAGGTGACCCAAAAAGAAAGAAAAAACTTTCATCATCATTCAACATTTTCACCTCACTCATACATAATCACCGTCTCTGCAGAGGCGCTCAGATACGATAGTTTAGACGTCCCTCCAAACTGCCAATATCCTAAACCCCTCCTTTAGAGTGCAAGCATTGTACTTTTCATTATCAGGACTCAAGTCCAGCTAACCAGTTTCCCTGAATCCTTTCACAAAATATTACCCTGCTCACACTCCAACAGCTCGTCAGGTCCCAAAAACCATTCGTCTATATTCACTCTTATCTAACACGCTCACGCACGCTTGCTGGAAGTCCAAGACCCTTGCCCACAAAACCTCCTTTACCCCATCCCTCCAACCTTTTCGAGGACGACCCCTACCTCGCCTTCCTTTCCCTATAGATTTATACACTCTCAAAGTCATTCTACTTTGTTCCATTCTCCTTAAATGACCAAACCACTTCAACAGCCCCTCTACAGCCCTCTGGCCAATACTTTTAGTAACTCCACACCTCCTCCTAATTTTCACACTACGAATTCTCTGCATAATATTTACAACACACATTGCCCTTAGACACGACATCACTGCCTCCAGCCTCTTCCTCGCTGCATCATTTACAACCCATGCTTCACACCCATATAAGAGTTGGTACCACTATCCTCTTGTACATTCTCTTCTTTGCCTCCATGGATAAAAAAGTTTGTCTCCATAGATACCTCAACACACCACTAACCTTTTTTTCTTCGTCAATTCTATAATTAACTTCATCCTTCATAAACCCATCTGCTGACAAGTCAACTCCCAAATATCTGAAAACATTCACTTCTTCCATACTCCCTCTCTCCAATGTGATATCCAGTTTTTCTTTGTCTAAATCATTTGATACCCTCATCAACTTACTCTTATCTATGTTCACTTTCAATTTTCTACCTTTACACATCCTCTCAAACTCGTCCACTAACCTTCGCAACTTTTCTTTAGAATCTCCCAAAAGCACAGTATCATCAGCAAAAAGTAACTGTGTCAACTCCCATTTTGTATTTGATTCCTCATAATTTAATCCCACTCGTCTCCCCAACACCCTAGCATTTACTTCTTTTACAATTCCGTCTATAAATATGTTAACTCCTTAACTGTCCAAACGTATATCTACATTTTTACTGCTAGCGCTCCCAAACGTAGATCTACATTTTATTTTTCCTGCCTTCAAATTTGGCGCGATAGGCCTGAGCGGCCTAGGCATGAGAGAATGGGCCTGCACACTCAGTGTGTGCTGTATGAAAAAAATCGGGCACAGTGTGGTACCACATGGTAGGGCCAGTTAGTTTCAGCTCCATCTTGGGTCAACATCATGGCAAACCCTTGTGATTCACTCACACCTCATCATATTAACACTCTCTTATTCAAGGAAAGTGATATAGAACCTGAGTTTAGTGGATTTGAGACCAAAGTGGCCACTAATGATCAAGGAATTGGTGAAAATATTGACCATAACCCAGATGACCCTCAGCCCATCACCTCTGGGGTGGCCAGTGGGGCCATGCCAGACCCTCAGCCAAGCACCTCTGGAATGGCCAGTGTGGCCATCCCAGAGAGACAAGCAGAGAAACAGAAAGGGAGACAAGCAGACACACAGAAAGACAGATAAGCAGAGACAGAGATAAACAGAGAGCTAGACAGACAGACATGTTTATGTGTAACAGTGAAAACAAATAAAGCCAAGGCAGTGCACGCTCATCAAATGTCACCACTGCTGCACTATCAGCAGTGGAGTGACACTCGTCTTACACCATGCTTCAAGTAAACATTATTATTATTATTATATACTCCGCCCATCCAAAACATTACCGAGACCTATAAATACATATACAGTGGACCCCGGTTTAACTTTCTGAAGTCTGCTCAAGTGCCATTCAGAATTTACCTTGGAAAATTTCACGTAGGTTAGTCTATTTCAGACCCAAATACACTTCCACAGAACTTACAATTATACTAAAAATTCGATTTCGGGGATTCGTTAACGAGGTCACTGTATATATATATATATATATATATATATATATATATATATATATATATATATATATATATGAAATATATATATTATATATATATATATATATATATATATATATATATATATATATTATATATATATATATATATATATATATATATATATATTTTATAGGTATTATATATATATGTATTTATAGGTATTTATATATATAGTGTATTTATAGGTATTTATATATATAGTGTATTTATAGGTATTTATATATATAGTGTATTTATAGTATTTATATATATAGTGTATTTATAGTATTATATATATATATAGTGTATTTATAGGCATTATATATATATATAGTGTATTTATAGGTATTTATATATATATATATGTATTTATAGGTATATATATATATATATATTTTTTATATATTTTTATATATATATATTTTTTATATATATATATATATATATTTTTATAGGTATATATATATATATAGGTATTTATAGTATTATATATAATAGTATTTCTTACCTTAAATTGTGGGTAATGATGTTTGTGGATGGTAGTGAAGAGTGGATATGGATGGTGTGGCCCTACTGGGCTGAGGTGGATAGTAGAAGTTCTTGAACTGAAGTCGATGGTTGAACTGAGTGTCTAACTTTAAGTCAGTCAAGTCATTCCCGTAAGTCAGTCAAGTCATTCAGTAAGTCAGTCAAGTCATTCAGTAAGTCAGTCAAGTCATTCAGTAAGTCAGTCAAGTCATTCAGTAAGTCAGTCAAGTCATTCAGTAAGTCAGTCAAGTCATTCAGTAAGTCAGTCAAGTCATTCAGTAGGTCAGTCAAGTCATTCAGTAAGTCAGTCAAGTCATTCAGTAAGTCAGTCAAGTCATTCAGTAAGTCAGTCAAGTCATTCAGTAAGTCAGTCAAGTCATTCAGTAAGTCAGTCAAGTCATTCAGTAAGTCAGTCAAGTCATTCAGTAAGTCAGTCAAGTCATTCAGTAAGTCAGTCAAGTCATTCAGTAAGTCAGTCAAGTCATTCAGTAGGTCAGTCAAGTCATTCAGTAAGTCAGTCAAGTCATTCAGTAAGTCAGTCAAGTCATTCAGTAAGTCAGTCAAGTCATTCAGTAAGTCAGTCAAGTCATTCAGTAAGTCAGTCAAGTCATTCAGTAAGTCAGTCAAGTCATTCAGTAAGTCAGTCAAGTCATTCAGTAAGTCAGTCAAGTCATTCAGTAAGTCAGTCAAGTCATTCAGTCAGTCAGTCAAGTCATTCAGTCAGTCAGTCAAGTCATTCAGTCAGTCAGTCAAGTCATTCAGTCAGTCAGTCAAGTCATTCAGTCAGTCAGTCAGTCAAGTCATTCAGTCAGTCAAGTCATTCAGTCAGTCAGTCAGTCAGTCAAGTCATTCAGTCATTCAGTCAAGTTAGTCAGTCACTCAGTCAGTCATTCAGTCAGTCAAGTCAGTCAGTCAGTCACACAAACTTATGTTTACATCTTTTATGTGTACAAAGTAACACTTCATTACGGCCACGGGTTATGTCTTGTCTAATATCTTTGTTTTCTTCGTTAATTCAAGATCAAAACACAATTCACTCTTTATTTTATTCTTCACAAACACAGCTGGCTTTTTGCAGGACTTCTTAACGCGTATGAAATACGTACGAATGCTGGAGTCCGTGGCGGGTGGTGTCTGCTGAACCAAACAACAGTAGTAGAAACAAGACTGCTTGTGAGAATGGTTACTTGTTTTTCCTTCCCACAAACTGTAAGTAAGTTTATTCAGGTATACACAGATACAGTTACGAAGATTATCATACATGGCAGCATATGTGTAGAGAACCTGGATAACCCAAAAAGTCAGAGTGACAGTATTTCCATTGACTGACTTGGGTTATCCTAGGTTCTCTACACATATGCTGCTATGTATGATAATGTATGTAACTGTACTCACCTAATTGTGGTTGCAGGGTCGAGACTCAGCTCCTGGCCCCGTGTATCTGAATAAACTTAGTTTACAGGAAGGAAAAATTCCTTTTCCTTAAAGCATGAGGATTCTTAGGCAGTAAATAACCATGCGCTCAAAATTTTTCCCCTCCTGCCGGAATGTAATATCATCTTTACGTCGTGTAAGATGATAATGTGTCGCAAATCTTAAATCGTGCAATACCGGTAACGTGCAACATAATCTCGTGCTAAATGACGTTCTACTGTGTATGTATGTATGTATGTATGTATGTATGTATGTATATATATATATATATATATATATATATATATATATATATATATATATATATATATATATATATATATATATATATATATATATATATATATATATATATATATATATATATATATATATTTTCAGATCACTTTTTAGTTATAGCTACAGTGGGAGTAAAAGGTAGATGGGATACAAGGAAAATAGAATCAGTAAGTAAAGAGAGGTGAAGGTTTATAAACTAAAAGAGGAGGCAGTTAGGGTAAGATATAAACAACTATTGGAGGATAGATGGGCTAGTGAGAGTGTAGGCAATGGGGTCGAAAATGTATGGGGTAGATTTAAAAATGTAGTGTTAGAGTGTTCAGCAGAAGTTTGTGGTTACAGGCGAGTGGGTGCAGGAGGGAAGAGGAGCGGTTGGTGGAATGATGATGTAAAGAGAGTAGTAAGGGAGAAAAGTTAGCATATGAGAGGTTTTTACAAAGTAGAAGTGATGCAAGGAGGGAAGAGTATATGGAGAGAAAAGAGGGTTAAAAGAGTGGTGAAGCAATGTAAAAGAGAGCAGATGAGAGAGTGGGTGAGATGTTATCAGCAAATTTTGTTGAAAATAAGAAAAAGTTTTGGAATGAGATTAATAAGTTGAGGAAGCCTAGAGAACAAATGGATTTGACAGTTAAAAATAGGAGAGGAGAGTTATTAAATGGAGAGTTAGAGGTATCGGGAAGATGGAGAGAATATTTTGAGGATTTGTTAAATGTTGATGAAGACAGGGAAGCTGTGATTTCGTGTGTAGGGCAAGGAGGAATAACATCTTGTAGGAGTGTGGAAGAGCCAGTTGTGGGTGTAGGGAAGTTCGTGAGGCAGTGGGTAGAATGAAAGGGGGTAAGGCAGCTGGGATTGATGGGATAAAGATAGAAATGTTAAAAGCAGGTGGGGATATAATTTTTGGAGTGGTTGGTGCTATTATTTAATAAATGTATGGAAGAGGGTAAGGTACCTAGGGATTGGCAGAGAGCGTGTATTGTTCCTTTGTATAAAGGCAAAGGGGACAAAAGAGAGTGCAAAAATTATAGGGGAATAAGTCTGTTGAGTGTACCTGGTAAAGTGTATGGTAGAGTTATTATTGAAAGAATTAAGAGTAAAACAGAAAGCAGGATAGCAGATGAACAAGGGGTTTTAGGAAAGGTAGGGGGTGTGTAGACCAAGTGTTTACAGTGAAACATATAGGTGAACAGTATTTGGATAAGGGTAAAGATGTTTTTGTGGCATTTATGGATTTGGAAAAGGCGTATGATAGGGTAGATAGGGGGGCAATGTGGCAGATGTTGCAGGTGTATGGAATAGGAGGAAGGTTACTGAAAGCAGTGAAGAGTTTTTATGAGGATAGTGAGGCTCAGGTTAGAGTGTGTAGGAGGGAAGGGGACTATTTCCCAGTAAAAGTGGGCCTTAGACAAGGATGTGTGATGTCACCGTGGTTGTTCAATATATTTATAGATGGGGTTGTAAGAGAAGTGAATGCGAGGGTCTTGGCAAGAGGTGTTGGGCTAAAAGA
The DNA here is from genome assembly GCA_009830355.1 of Cherax destructor. Taxonomy (NCBI): domain Eukaryota; kingdom Metazoa; phylum Arthropoda; class Malacostraca; order Decapoda; family Parastacidae; genus Cherax; species Cherax destructor. The sequence continues at coordinate 68,746 of WNWK01007095.1, read as the reverse complement.
TAAAGAAGCAAATACAAAGTGGGAGTTGTCACAGTTGCTTTTTGCTGATGACACTGTGCTTGGGAGATTCTGAAGAGAAGCTGCAGAGGTTGGTGGATGAATTTGGTAGGTGTGTAAAAGAAGAAAATTGAAAGTGAATATAGGAAAGAGTAAGGTGATGAGGATAACAAAAAGAATAGGTGACGAAAGATTGGATATCAGATTGGAGGGAGAGAGTATGGAGGAGGTGAATGTATTCAGATATTTGGGAGTGGACATGTCGGCGGATGGGTCTATGAAGGATGAGGTGAATCATAGAATTGATGAGGGAAAAGGGTGAGTGGAGCACTTCGGAGTCTGTGGAGACAAAGAACCTTGTCCATGGAAGTAAAGAGGGAATGTAGAGAGATAGTTATACCAACGCTCTTATATGGGTGTGAAGCATGGGTGATGAATGTTGCAACGAGGAGAAGGCTGGAGGCAGTGGAGATGTCATGTCTGAGGTCAATGTGTGGTGTGAATATAATGCAGAGAATTCGGAGTTTGGAAATTAGGAGGAGGTGCGGGATTACCAAAACGATTGTTCAGAGAGCTGAGGAGGGGTTGTTGAGGTGGTTTGGACATGTAGAGAGAATGGAACGAGACAGAGTGACTTCGAGAGTGTATAAATCTGTAGTGGAGGGAAGGCGGGTAGGGGTCGGCCTAGGAAAGGTTGGAGGAGGGGGTAAAGGAAGTTTTGTGTGCGAGGGCTTGGACTTCCAGCAAGCATGTGTGAGCGTATTTGATAGGAGTGAATGGAGGCATATGGTTTTTAATACTTGACGTGCTGTTGGAGTGTGAGCAAAGTAACATTTATGAAGGGATTCAGGAAACCGGCAGGCCGGACTTGAGTTCTGGAGATGGGAAGTACAGTGCCGGCACTCTGAAGGAGGGGTGTTAATGTTGCAGTTTTATAACTGTAGTGTAAAGCACCCTTCTGGCAAGACAGTGATGGAGTGAATGATGATGAAAATTTTTTTTTCGGCCACCCTGCCTTGTGGGAATCGGCCGATGTGTTAAAAAAAAAAAAAAAAAAAAAAATTATATATATATATATATATATATATATATATATATATATATATATATATATATATATATATATATATATATATATATATATATATATATATATATATATATATATATATATAATATATATATATATATATATATATATATATATATATATATATATATATATATATATATATATATATATATATATATATATATATATATATATATATATATATATATATATATATATATATATATATATATATATATATATATATATATATATATATATATATATATATATATATATATATATATATATATATATATATATATATATATATATATATATATATATATATATATATATATATATATATATATATATATATATATATATATATATATATATATATATATATATATATATATATATATATATATATATATATATATATATATATATATATATATATATATATATATATATATATATATATATATATATATATATATATATATATATAGAATAGTATTCTTCCTCCATAAGCCATGCGTGTCGTAAGAGTCGACTAAAATGCCGGGAGCAAGGGGCTAGTAACCCCTTCTCCTGCATACATTACTAAAGTTAAAGAGAAACTTTTGTTTTTCTTTGGGCCACCCGCCTTGGTGGAAGGCCATTTGTTGAAAGAAAGAAAGGATATATATATACAGTGGACCCCGGTGTTCGTCCATTTTTCGTAACAGAATTCTGTTCAAGTGCCATTACCAACCGAATTTATTCCCTTAAGAAATAATGTAAAGTAGACTAGTCCTTTTAGACCCCAAAACTACACTTATAAAAGCATTTAAAAATAAACTTACATAAAAGGGCGTGTTTTGAGCAGGACGAACACCGGGGGTCCACTGTATATCTCCATGGGGAAGTGGAATAGAATTCTTCCTCCGTAAGCCATGCGTGTCGTAAGAGGCGACTAAAATGCCGGGAGCAAGGGGCTAGTAACCCCTTCTCCTGTATATATTACTAAATGTAAAAGGAGAAACTTTCGTTTTTCCTTTTGGGCCACCCCGCTTCGGTGGGAAATGGCCGACGTGTTGAAAGAAAGAAGATATATGTATATTTCTAGACAATAGTACAGTGGTCCCCCGCCTAACGAGCACCCCGGAAATCGTACAATTATGTAAGTATAACATTGTAAGTGCTTGTGGAAGTGTATTTTTGGGGGTCTGAAATAGACTAACCTATGTGACATTATTTCTTAAGGAAGTAAATTCGTTCGGTAATGGCACTTGAGCAGGCTTCTGGAATGAATTTTGCTCGTTAGGCGGGGGACCACTGTATGTGACTAAGGTAGGTGAAAATGTTCACCTGTCACTGTGTTTGTGACTATTTGAGTATTATTTCAGTACCTAATATTAGTGTCAGAACAAAGATTAGCTATGAAATCACAAGAAATATTACAAATTGTAATTATCAGAACATAAAAATTATACAAATTAAAAAAAATGAGGAAAAAAGGTATATCGGCAACACTTATGCAAGCAGCAGCGCTTCAAGTTGCCGCCAGGTCAGCGACAAGCGCCGACTTTGCGGCCTTACATGTCCATAAGTACTGACTCTAATTTTTTGTTTACATTACTTTATGTAAAAAAATGTCCTCTTTATTTAAAAAAAACATTATTTTTTTCAAAATATTTGGATCGCTGGGTGAGAGAACGTAGATCTATGTTTGAATAGTTAAGGGGTTAATGGACTCTTTTATTTGGCTGACTTTGCTACTACTCTGAGGCCAGTCATAATGCAGGCTCTGTATTCTGTAGGGTAAAGCCAACAAAGGAACTCTTCATCATCAATAACAAATGAGAGCGCCCTACCTTGTTTCCAAGGAAGGTGAGGTACTGAGACTTGAGAGAGGGTGCTTCCCAACTATTCACAATCACTCCTACAGAGAAATGATGACTGTTTGGGCTCAATTTCAAAAATTAAAAAAAAAAAAAAAAAAAAAAATTATGGTATAAAAGTTGTATGAGTAAATAAGGCCATAGAATTGGTCAATCTATAACACAGTGGAAGCACATCCAAATCCCTACATTGTTTCAATGCTGGAGAGCTATGGTTAGCCTCTTGGGTTGCTAAGCCCTTGGGTTTCTTGGCTTATTGAACTCTTGAATTTCTTTGGCTATCAAACCTTTGGGATAATAACCCAAAAGTCTTCTCCAAAAACACAATAACAACTTTACCTATGCTTTGTGGTGAGAGGACAATTGGTAAGTGCAAGGCCAGCTTAACCTAGCTATGTAGGTGAGGGACACATTGTAAGTGCAAAAAAGTCAAGGACAGCTTAACCTACCTAAGTAGGTGAGGGAAGGGCACTTGGTAGGTACAGAAAGTCAAGGACAGTTTAACCTAGCAAATGTAAGTCAATAGGAAGGTAAATTTTTAAGTCCACACCTAGATAAATATGAATATGAATCCTGAATAGGTATAATTTTTGTTACCACAGATATAAAATCCACTGTCTATTCGATTCTTGTTTTAAATAAAGAAGTACTGTAGTTCACTTGCCTTTAGAGTAACATGATGCCCAGGGATTTATCCCAATGTCAACATACAAATCAACATCACATCCCTTGAAACCGAGGTTGTTCGCTGAAGATCCGAAGACAAATCCAAACACACGAGAAAAATGGTGATTTAAGAACTGCACAATTCTACTCCTGTTTGCAAAAATAAAAGAAAAATTATTTGTTTAATGACACTCGCCTTAAGGACAGAGCATATTAATCATAAAATAGCAATTAATAAAATCTTAAAACTTTTGACATTATTTGACTCACCAAATACAATACAGTAAACCCTTTTATCAAATAATATCACAGTGCAATTTTGAGTAAATGCAATTGATAAAGTGCATAAAATTTGAGTAATACCCTCAACAGATTTCCACGATCTGCTTGCTGAGCCACTAGAGGCACTCCCCCCCCCCCATCCTTCCCAGACCACAGTGAACAACAATTCTTGGTAAACAAGCACAAGTCGAATCCACTTTAGGAGGCATGGTCTGTGACCAGGACACAGGGGCACTGACCCTTGAAGTGTCATATAGAAAACCTTCAGACATACAGCATTTTTTTTACATAAATAATACAGTGAACCCCGGATTTTGTCAATACAGTGGTACCTCGAGTTACGATATTTTTTCGTTCGAGAATGCTGTTCAAGTGCCATTACCAAACGAATTTATCCCCATAAGGAATAATGTAAAATAGACTAGTCCTTTTACACCCCCAAAAATATACCTACAAAAGCATTTAAAAAAATAAACTTACATAAAAGGGCGATTTTGGGGACCATCGTAACTCGAGGTACCACTGTAATTCTTTCCAGAAGGCTGTTCGAGTGCCGTTACCGAACGAATTTGTTCCCATAAGGACGAATGTAAATTAAATTAGTCCATTTCAGACCCCCAAAAATACACTTACAAAAGCACTTACAAAAATACACTTACATAATTGTTCGAGTTGGGAGCAGTACGAAATCCAGGGGTCCAATGTGTTAGCAAAAATTTATATAACTTATGAACACTTAATTTATATAAAACACTTGTATGAAAAGTCTGAAAATAATATTCGATGCACTAATATCAAGAATGCACACGAGTTCAGTAGGAGAAAACTATATTGTTTATCATGATAATTAGTGTAATTACACATTTCTGCACCTTTAACAATATATCTACTCTAGCTGTACTTCTACCATTGTTGAACATATCGGTGATTGACAATATAGAGTGAATAAGTGAGATGTATGGGCAAGTTTTCTGCCAGTTAGCCAGACTTGAGTCCTAGAGGTGGGAAGTACAATTCCTGCACTTTAAAGGAGGGGATTGGGATATTTGCTGTTTGGAGTAACATCTGAAATGTCACATCTGTGACCTCTGTAAAGACAGTGATTATGTGTGAATGATGGTGAAAGTGTTGAATGATGGCGAGTGTTTTTCTTTCTTTTTTGGGCCACCCTGCCTCAGTAGGAGACAACCAGCATGTTAAAAAAAAAAAGATAGTCATATTTTAACCCTTAAACGGTCCACACGTAAATTTACGTTAGCACTGCTACTGCCCCAAACATATATTTACGTTTTATTTTTCCTGCCTCCAAATTTGGCACGATTGGCCTGAGATGCCTGGTCAGCATAGAATGGGTCTTAACACTCGGTGTGCGCCATATTAAAAAAATCTGGAACCACTTAGTACCTTGTGGGAGCACCAGTTAAATTGAGGGCCAGCTAGAGCAAACACTGCGGCAAACACCATAGATTCACTGATGTCATGTCATATTAACACTCCCCTTTGAAGTGGAAAGTTATGTCGGAAGGCTGGCAGGCCAGCTGGCTGCCTGCCTGCCTGGGGACCTGGCTGGCAAACAGCTGGTTGGCTACCTGGCTGGCCAGCAGCTGGCTGGTCAGCTGGGTACCTGATTGGCTGTCTATCTCTGTCTGTCTGTCTGTATCTATCTGTCTCTATCTCACAGGAACACATACGTAAATACAATTATACATAGTGTAAATTACCTAGGATAACTAAAAAAATCAAGACAAAGTGTTATAATGTGCTTGTGATCTTGTGATCTGCATAATACCAGTTGGTTCATGAGCTACTCTCTAAGAAAAGCAGACAGAAAGGAGACAACACAGGCAGACAGAAAGGAGACGACACAGGCAGACAGAAAGACAGACACACAGATACAGACAGACAGGTTTGTGAAACAAATAAAGAGAAGCAATGTAAGCTGTCAAATGTCATCACTGTAATTGGACTGATAAGAAGAGATAAGACTATGGCTCACCCCTCTCGTGAAATGTCACCAGTCATTAGTGGAGATCAGATGAGATAAGGCAGCGACACAAATCTTTTATTATTATTATTATTATTACTATTATTATTATTATTATTATTACTATTATTATTATTATTATTATGCACTATTATTATCATTATTATTCACTAACATTATTATTATTATTATTATTATTATTCACTATCATTATTATTATTATTTTTATGCACTATCATTATTATTATTATTATTTGAGTACAATTTCAGTACCTAATATTAGTGTCAGAACACAGATTGGCTATAAAATCACAAGAATTACTATAAATTGTGATTATGAGAACAAAATTATATAAAATAATAAAAAAAAGTGAAAAAAAAGGTATATCGGCAATGATTCTGCAAGCAGCAGGACTCCTGTTGCTGTCAGGTGAGCATTCAGTGCCAACTTCTCCGCCTCATATCTCGGTAACTACTGACCCAAATTCTTTTTTTTTATCCTATACCACTTAAAAAAATGTGCTCTTTATTTCTATAAAAAAAAAATTCAAAAGATTCGGGGCACTGGGCGAGCTAACGTAAATATACGTTTGGACCGTTTAAGGGTTAAAGACATCAGTAAGATTTTGCAAGTGGTTGAGACATATTATTTACCCGAGTCTAAATTCAATTTGGCCAAAGAATGGTGATAGTTTCTTTTCCACTAAACATGATATAATCACCCCCTCATACATAAATCATCTAAAATTCAAGTCATACAGACAATTTAGATATGGATAGAAGAATTATACAAGTCTACCATCTCACAATATTGCTGGGATCCAAAGTCATCTTTGGTATACAGTGGACCCCCGAGTTTCGTAAGGTTCTTATTTCGTAAAAATCATGTTTCATAAGCTTTTTTCGATTTCGAGAATCGTAAACTGGCTCGTGTTTCGTAACGTATTAGACCTGTCTGCCTGCTCCGCGCCTGCGCAGGACGCCCGCCAGTGAAGCATTGTTTACCATTGAGAGAACATTACCAGCGTGCTCTTTCAAACATTCACAATATATTTGGTGTCTTTTTTGGTGGTTTAGTGATTGTCACTGTAAAATAAGTCACCATGGGTCCAAAGAAGCTTCACAAGTCAATAAAGGCTATAGCACCAGCCAGTGATAAAGTGTAGCAATGGAAATAAGTCACTCTGACTTTTTTGGGTTATCCTAGGTTTTCTACACATATGCTGCTATGTATGATAATCTATGTATAACTGGATTTGTGTATACCTGAATAAATTTACTTACTTAAGTAAGTTAAGCAATTAATCGATAGAAAATGACGACTCAAAACTTAACTTCTACAATGTTTGAGATTATAGGGACACTGACAAGAACGCAGTACTGTGCCACCATCTCCTCCAAGTGTAAGTGTAAATATTTCTTATTTATATAAGTGTGAATATTTCTTATTTATAAATTAAAGTGTAAATATTTTCTAGGTAGTAGGTTGGTAGACAGCAACAACCCAGGGAGGTACTACCGTCCTGCCAAGTGAGTGTAAAACAAAAGCCTGTAATTGTTTTACATGATGGTAGGATTGCTGGTGTCTTTTTTCTGTCTCATAAACATGCAAGATTTCAGGTACATCTTGCTACTTCTACTTACACTTAGGTCACACTACACGTTCATGTACAAGCATATATATACACACCCCTCTGGGTTTTCTTCTATTTTCTTACTAGTTCTTGTTCTTATTTCCTCTTATCTCCATGGGGAAGTGGAACAGAATTCTTCCTCCGTAAGCCATGCGTGTCGTAAGAAGCGACTAAAATGCCAGGAGCAAGGGGCTAGTAACCCTTCTCCTGTATATATTACTAAATGTAAAAGGGAAACTTTGTTTTCATTTTGGGCCACCCGCTTCGGTGGGAAACGGCCTTGAGAACGTGTTAGTTTATAAATTAAAGTGTAAATGTTTCTTATTTATAAATTATGCACATTGTTTGTGTGATAGTGGTGGTTGCTTTCTGCTGAAACCGACTACCACCACGGCTTATGGTCAGTGGCCCTATAACCAACAACACAAGACACTCCACCAGTTCTTAGATTCGTACTGACATGTTTTATTCATTCTAGAGTTTATATCATGTTTCTATGTTATTAATATTATTCATTATGTCATATTAGATGAATTGTGCTAGATAAATAAGCCGCAGAGTTCATATTAGTGTCGTATTGAAGGGCTATCTTGTCCTGCCTCCAAACAAACTCTCCTGCCTCTCTCATACGCCAACAAGAGTCTTCAATAAAGGTAAAACTGATTCAAATGTTCCTTTATCCATTAAAATTAGTGCTTTATATTTATTTCTCAATGTTTTCTGTATGTAAAACTATAGTATTTATTCTTTAAAAAAATGAATTTTTGGTGAAAATTTTTGGGTGGAAACGGATTAATTGTATTTACATTATTTCTTATGGGAAATAAGGGTTCGAATTTCGTAATTTTTGTGTTAAGTAATAGCTCCTGGAACAGATTAATTACGATACTCGGGGGTCCACTGTATGTTCATTTGATATATGCATGATGAGTTAATAAATCTAGGTAGTAGGTTGGTAAACAGCAACCACTCAGGGAGGTACTACCATCCTGCCAAGTGAGTGTAAAACAAAAGCCTGTAATTGTTTTACATGATGGTAGGATTGCTGGTGTCTTTTTTCTGCCACATAAACATGCAAGATTTCAGGTACGTCTTGCTAATTGTACTTATATTTAGGTCAAACTACACATGCATGTACAGGCTTATATATACACACCCTTCTGGGTTTTCTTCTATTTTTCTTACTAGTTCTTCTTGTTTATTTCCACTTATCGCCATGGGGAAGTGGAACAGAATTCTTCCTCCATAAGCCATGCGTATCGTAAGAGGCGAGGCGACTAAAATGCCAGGACCAAGGGGCTAGTAACCCATTCTCCTGTATACATTACTAAATGTAAAAGGTTAAACTTTGTTTTTTCCTTTTGGGCCACCCTGCCTCGGTGGGATACTGCCAGTGCATTGAAAGAAGAAAGAAAGAGTTCCTAAATGTTGTGTACAATTTGGTAAGGGAATGTGGCTTATGTTATTAGTTGTTGACATGCACTGAATGTATACCAGCTGATAAACCTTGCTACATCCAACTCAACCTACGTTAACCCTCCCTACACTCTTCAAAGAAAGACTAACAGAATGTAAAGTAGGATAAACTGTAATGATTTTTGGCTAGTAGAATACTAAAAGTATGTCTTCTTTCTTCTTTCAACAAAACCACCCGTATCCCACTGAGGCAGGGTGGCCCAAACAAAAAATCTAAAGTTTCTCCTTTTAAATTTAGTAATACGTATATACAGGAGAAGGGGTTACTAGACCCTTGCTCCCAGAATTTTATGACACGCATGGCTTACGGAGGAAAAATTCTGTTCCACTTCCCCATGGAGAACTAAAAGTATATACAGTGGAACCCCGGTTAACGAACACCCCGGAAATCGTGTAATTATGTAAGTATAATATTGTAAGTGCTTGTGGAAGTGTATTTTTGGGGGTCTGAAATAGACTAACCTAAATGACATTTTTTCTTAAGGAAGTAAATTTGTTCGGTAATGGCACTTGAGCAGGCTTCTGCAATGAATTTTTTTCGTTAACCGGGGTTCCACTGTACAGTGGACCCTCGGTTTTCGTTGAAAATTCATTCCAGAATGCTGTTCGAGTGCTGTTACCAAACAAATTTGTTCCCATAAGGACAAATGTAAATTAGATTAGTCGTTTCAGATCCCCAAAAATACACTTACAAAAGCTCTATCAAAAAATACACTTACATAATTGTTCGAGTTTGGAGGTGAACGAAAACCGAGGGTACACTGTATTGGCAAATTTGGAGGTGTCTAAAATTTAACTTTTTCACGTACATTTTTCAATTTACAAAGCTATTTTTCATTGGGTGCCAATTTTCAGGAATACATCTCCAGTGTTATGAGGGAAGGGGGGTTACTGTAATTAGTATAGGAATAAATTAACTGAATATTAAACCTCTTGAGATTAACAGATGCCTTCTTTATCAAAGAGTGTTGGAACAAAATGAATGAGACTTTGGCTGACAAAATTATATTTCTTTTAACCATCAGAAGCAAAAGTCTACCCATGCTTAAACTATGAGATTACTAAAAAAAATTTGACCTCCATGGCCATCTTCTGCCAAATGTGTGCTGACATAACAATTTAGATTACCCTCAGACTGTAACATCCTCAACTTTCCCTCAGAGTGCAGGTACTAACCTTCCTAGCTCTAGGACTCAAGTCCAGCTAACCAGTTTTCCTGAACTCCTTCATAAAGGTCACTCTGCTCTCACTCCAAAGGAACATCCATTAAAAGCCACTTGTTTCTTTTCACTCCTATCTAACATGCTCACACAAGCTTGCTGGATGCTCAAGGATAGGTTAATATACAGTATTTTCTACACTAGTGCAGTACAAAGGAGTAATTTAAATTACTTGCAAATTCTTATAAAATTTGTTGATCTTTACACACCATAACAATTAATGTTTTAAGAAATCCATTCAATTTCAGGGAAGTGACAGCACAGACTATTTTTTTAGGCAAAGTTGGTCAAACAAGCTGAATTGCCATAAAAAGACTGTACAATCTTTATGACACTGATAACATATATTTTATTAAACTAACTTGGTGCATCATAAATTTAACCCTTTAAATGTGACCCCTGTAAATTTGCACATAATTTTCCTGCCTTCAAATTTTGCCGCCATCGACATTCTATGCCTTAGCTCAACTGTGTAGGTGTCTTACCACCTTGTGTTGCTTAGGGAAAAAATTGAAGGGCAGGCAGGTCCATGCAGTGCATCATGGGTAACTGTGCTTCTTCACCACATGTAAACAAGGTGTGTGATATGCCACTCAGCATCTATGCGACTTATTTCCATGTTTCGAGGGGTATCACACTCTGAAACAATTGGAATATCATAAGATTTCCTTGTACTTGGTGTCTTGAAGGCACATAAAATGTACATTATGTAGATTTAACCAAGGATAACCCAAGAAAGTCAAACAATGTGACTTATATGTTACGAGGGGTATCACACCTTGAGACAATTTTAACACTATAAGTTCCTTGTATATAGTATTAGAAGATAAAAGCACTCAAAAGAAATCAGAAAAACAATTAGCTGTGGGGATATGTCAGGCTATCCATCTTTCCATGTTTCTGAAACACATCTAATATTATAAGGAACTAAGTATAAGACATTTGAAAACTTATCATACTTTGTCCTTAATAACAAATACATCTACGCGTATATATGCTGATTACCAACAAATTTTTTTTCAACAATTCGGCCGTCTCCCACCGAGGCAGGGTGACCCAAAAAGAAAGGAAATCCCCAAAAAGAAAATACTTTTATCATCATTCAACACTTTCACCTCACTCATACATAATCACTGTCTTTGCAGAGGCGCTCAGATGCGACAGCTGAGAATAAGTCCCTCCCAACAGTCACTATCCCAGACCCCTCCTATAAAGTGCAGGCACTGTACTTCCCATTTCCAGGACTCAAGTCCAACTAAATCAATTAACTGGTTTCCCTGAATCCCTTCACAAAATGTTACCCTGCTCACACTCCAACAGCTCGTCAGGTCCCAAAAACCATTCGTCTTCATTCACTCCTATCTAACACGCTCACACATGCTTGCTGGAAGTCCAAGCCCCTCGTCCACAAAACCTCTTTTTAACTTTAGTAATGTATACAAAAGAAGAGGTTACTAGCCCCTTGCTCCCAGAATTTTAGTCACCTCTTATGACACGCATGGCTTACGGAGGAAGAATTGTGTCCCACTTCCCCATGGAGATAAGAGGAAATAAACAAGAACATGAACTAGTATGAAAATAGAAAAACCCCAGAGGAGTGTGTATATATATGCTTGTACATGCATGTGCAATGTGACCTAAGTGTAAGTAGCAAGATGTATCTGAAATCTTGCATGTTTATGAGAGAAAAAAGACATCAGCAATCTTTCCATCATGTACAGTAAAACAATTACAGGTTTCCATTTTACACTCACCTGGCAGGATGGTAGTACCTCCTGGGCAGTTGCTGTCTATGAACCTACTATCTACCTACTATATACAGTGGTACCCCAAGTTTCGTACTGCTCCCAACTCGAACAATTTTTTTTTTATTAACACATCGGCCGATTCCCGCCAAGGCAGGGTGGCCCAAAAAAGAAAAACTTTCCTCATCATTCACTCCATCACTGTCTTGCCAGAGGGGTGCTTTACACTACAGTTATAAAACTGCAACATTAACACCCCTCCTTCAGAGTGCAGACACTGTACTTCCCATCTCCAGGACTCAAGTCCGGCCTGCCGGTTTCCCTGAATCCCTTCATAAATGTTACTTTACTCACACTCCAACAGCACGTCAAGTATTAAAAACCATTTGTCTCCATTCACTCTCCTATCAAATACGCTCATGCATGCTTGCTGGAAATCCAAGCCCCTCGCACACAAAACCTCCTTTCCCCCCTCCCTCCAACCTTTCTTAGGCTGGCCCCTACCCCGCCTTCCCTCCACTACAGATTTATACACTCTTGAAGTCATTCTGTTTCGTTCCATTCTCTCTACATGTCCGAACCACCTCAACAACCCCTCCTCAGCCCTCTGGATAATAGTTTTGGCAATCCCGCACCTCCTCCTAATTTCCAAACTCCGAATTCTCTGCATTATATTCACACCACATATTGACCTCAGACATGACATCTCCACTGCCTCCAGCCTTCTCCTCGTTGCAACATTCATCACCCATGCTTCACACCCATATAAGAGTGTTGGTATAACTATACTCTCATACATTCCCTTTTACTTCCATGGACAAAGTTCTTTGTCTCCACAGACTCCAAGTGCACCACTCACCTTTCCCCTCATCAATTCTATGATTCACCTCATCCTTCATAGACCCATCTGCTGACATGTCCACTCCCAAAATATCTGAACACAGTGGACCCCCGGCTAACGATCACCCCGGAAATCGTACAATTATGTAAGTACAGTGGACCCTCGGTTTTCGTGCATCTCCAAACTCGAACAAATATGTAAGTGTATTTTTTGGGGTCTGAAATAGACTAACCTACGTGACATTATTTCTTAAGGAAGTAAATTCGTTCGGTAATGGCACTTGAGCAGGCTTCTGCAATGAATTTTGATTGTTAGCCGGGGTCCCTGTACATTACCCCCTCCATACTCTCTCCCCCCAATCTGATTCCCTCTTTCATCACCTAATCTTTTTATTATCCTCATCCCTTCTTTTTCCTATATTCACTTTCAATTTTTTCTTTACATCCCTACCAAATTCATCCACCAACCTCTGAACTTTTCTTCAGACTCCCAAAAACCAGTTCATCAGCAAAAAACAACTGTGACAACTCCCACTTTGTATTTGATTCTTTATCTTTTAACCCCCCCCCTCTTGCCAAGACCCTCGCATTCACTTCTCTTACAACCCCATCTATAAATATATTGAAAACCACAGTGACATCACACATCCTTGTCTAAAGGGCCCACTTTTACTGGGAAAAAAATCTCCCCCCTCCTACAAATTTTTAAACCGGCCTCACTATCCTCATAAAAACTCTTCACTGCTTTTGTAAGTGTATTATTGTAAGTGC
>WNWK01007095.1:18319-55088 GCA_009830355.1 Cherax destructor | reverse complement strand
GATACTTCCCACACAAACCAGCCAGGATACTTCCCACACAAACCACCCAGGATACTTCCCCACAAACCTCCAGGATACTTCCCCACACAAACCAGCCAGGATACTTCCCCACACAAACCAGCCAGGATACTTCCCACACAAACCAGCCAGGATACTTCCCCACACAAACCAGCCAGGATACTTCCCACACAAACCAGCCAGGATACTTCCCCACACAAACCACCCAGGATACTTCCCCACAAAACCACCCAGGATACTTCCCCACACAAACCACCCAGGATACTTCCCCACACAAACCACCCAGGATACTTCCCCACACAAACCACCCAGGATACTTCCCCACACAAACCACCCAGGATACTTCCCCACACAAACCACCCAGGATACTTCCCACACAAACCACCCAGGATACTTCCCACACAAACCACCCAGGATACTTCCCCACACAAACCACCCAGGATACTTCCCACAAAACCACCCAGGATACTTCCCACACAAACCACCCAGGATACTTCCCCACACAAACCACCCAGGATACTTCCCCACACACACACGATTTTATTTGAGTGGGACTTGCGCATGAGTGAATAGAATTATCGAAGCTTATTGCTTGGGGAGCATTGAAAATTTGGTTGGGCAAATATTCTGTTAGTGGGATGGTTTGTGAAGGACCTGCGGGCTCAATTTTTTTCCCCCTCCTGCAAACCAAACCGTGTAATATCATTTTACGTTGTGTTAGATAATAATGTGCCGCAATTCTTCAATCGTGCAATACCCGTAACGTGTAACATAATCTCGTGCTAAATGACGATCTACTGTATATGAGAAATGTATGGACCTAAGGGGAAACCCCAAGATAGTAGACAATGTGTATGACAGAGTTAGGATGGAGACGCTGGTTTTAGCCAAATGTTCTCCAGGAAAATAGCAGCTAGAATGTAGACATCATACGGCCGCCCATCCATGGTTTGAACAAAAGGTGTCAGCGTGAGAAACAGGTTATGAAGTTTCTTCCATTACCTCAACAGACTGAACTTTTGCAAAGTATCTTGAATGTTCTTACCAGCACCAGTGTTGTATGGAAGAATATTACATTTCCTGTCTTATAAGATATATACAGTGGACCCTCGGTTAACGAATACCCCGGAAATCGTGCAATTATGTAAGTATAATTTTGTAAGTTCTTGTGGAAGTGTATTTTTGGGGGTCTGAAATAGACTAACCTACGTGAAATTTTTCCTTAAGGGAGTAAATTCGTTCGGTAATGGCACTTGAGCAGACTTCAGGAGTGAAGTTTTTACGAAACTCGGGGGTCCACTGTATTGTCTGGTGAAAGTTCTGATATCTCTTGCTACCTGAGACCAGGAGCTGGTGTCTACCATTCTCCAGACATTCTTACACTCTTGCTGCTGGACACCAGTGCTATTCAACACTGATAGTATGTACACGATATTGAGAAAGTATATACACAACACTGAGACAGTATATACACAACACTGTGACAGTATATACACAACACTGAGACAGTATATACACAACAATGATGGTAATGACACCAAAAGTACGAAATTTAACCCTTTCAGGGTCAGTGCCGTACTAGTATGTTTTACGAGCAGGGGTTGGTGCCGTACTAGTACGCCCAAATTCTAGCGGCCTCAATTTAAGCAGAAAACGTCTGGTAGACATACATATGAAAGAATGGGTCTGTGTGGTCAGTGCGCGCAGTATAAAAAAAATCCTGCAGTACACACTGCATAATGAGAGAAAAAAAACTCTGACCGTTTTTTTCTATTAAAACAGCGACTTTGCAGTCGATTTTTGCATGGTATTTATTGATGTATTCTCGTTTTGTTGGTCTCATTTGATAGAATGGAAGATATATTACAGAAATAGAGATGATTTTGATTGGTATGACAATGACAAGTACCTTGAAATTGAGCTCAAATTAGCGAAAATGTTCGATTTTGACGATGTTCAAGAGTAAACAATCACACCATGCGTCCAATCACATCAACTGGCGAGTCTTATATTCATGCACAAGTGCTCCGATATTATTTATACCATTTTAACAATAATGCAGTTGTATACATAACAGTAAATCTTCTATTTTTGTGAGAATAAAAATTCAAAATGGAAAGCAAAAGTAATGGAACAGGGGCCTGAGATGTGGCTAATGAACAGAGAACATGTTATTTTAGTGCCATGAATGTCTGCCTTGTTTACTCTGGACCCTATTTTGAAATTGGCATCGTTTGAAATTTGTGTGAATGGAAAATTGCCATTTTCTGACCACTATTTTGGGTGATGAAATTGGTAAATAGGCAGTTTCTTCTACTCATTCGATAGAAGAAATGGAGTTCTAGCGAAAGCTATAATTTTAGGAGACTAAAACATTGGAATTTGTCGAAAATAGGGCTCGAAGTGGGTGAAATCGCCGATGCGTCAGTGTCATAGATACCGATAACTTCGCGAAAGCATAATTTCGTTAGTTTTCGATCAAATTTCATAATTTTGGTGGCGTTATGATCGGAAAAAG
Source organism: Cherax destructor (assembly GCA_009830355.1). Taxonomy (NCBI): domain Eukaryota; kingdom Metazoa; phylum Arthropoda; class Malacostraca; order Decapoda; family Parastacidae; genus Cherax; species Cherax destructor. Next base: position 52,552 of record WNWK01007095.1, on the reverse strand, counting down.
ATTCTCTATCATTTCATAAGAAAAAATTAATTTTTTTTTTTCCAAAAAATTTTCGACCCCAGGAACACTTTCCTGAGAAGGCCTGTCGATCCCCAAAGGGTTAATGGAAAACTTAAGGAATTACGCTCTCGCGAAGTTAGTGATCGCGGCAATATATATGCATCGGAGATTTCGCCGAATTTGAGCCTATTTTCGGCCAATTCCATTGTTCCAGTCGACCAAACTCATAGCTATTTCTTTAGAACTCCATTTGTTCTATCGACTGAGTACAAGAAACTGCCCATTTACCAATTTCAACTACCCAATAAAGTGGTCAGAAATTGGCAATTTGGCCAATTTCACACAAGTTAAAAAGATGCCAATTTCAAAATAGGGTCCAGAATAAACAATGCAGACATTCCTGGCACTAAAATAACATTTTCTCTGTTCATTAGTCACGTCTCCAGGCCCCTCTTATATTACTCTTGCTTTCTAAATTGATTTCTTATTCACACAAAAAATATATTTACTGTTATGCAGACTACTGCATTATTGTAAAAATGGTATAAATAATATCAGTGCATTTGTGAAAGAATATTAGACTCACCAGTTGACGTGTATTTGGACGCATGGCGTGATTTGTTTACTCTTGAACATTGGCAAAAATCGAACATTTCCGCTAATTTGAACTCAATTTCAAGGTTGTTTTCATTGTGAAACTAATCAAAATCATCTCTATTTCTGTAATGTGTTTTCCATTCTATCAAATGAGACCAAGAAAACGAGAATATGTACAACCATAACTACTATACGAAAATACTACACCCCAAAGTCGGAGTTTTAATCCAAAAACACAGTCAAGAGTTTTTTATCTCATTATGCACTGCGTGCTGCAGGATTTTTTTTATACAGCACACAGTGACCACACACACCCATTCTCTTTCATGTGGGCCTACCAGCTTTCTCCTGCTTGATTTGAAGCCACTAAAATTTAGGCGTATTAATACGTCCGAAACACTGACTCGTAAGACGTATAGTATATTCGGCCGAAACAGTCAAAGGGTTAAGTGAGGAGAGGCTGTATAGGGTTCACTACTATTCGCAGTTTCGGTATCCGTGGCAAGTAATTGGAACATATCCCCTGCGGATACGGGGATCCTGCTGTAAATATTTTTTTTTTTTACCTTGATGGACATCTCCCACCAAGGCAGGGAGACCCAAAGAAGTTAACACATTTGTATTTTAGTCACTAGTTATTGCTAGAGCAAGGTCGATGCTACTTGGACTGGAAAACTCACCTGAGGTATTCTCGAATCTGATAATCTTCTGGCTTTAGTTCAATCTCAAGAATGAGAACATTAATTAAGCTGTCTAGCTGTCTTCCTTGTATTCGTTCTTGAAGCTGTCTGCTAAGACTTGCACTTATTGGTATCATACTGTCCTCTGAAAGTCAATTTGCTGCATAAGAATGGCTTCAATGTAAGAGGAAATTCTAAGACAATAACTATCACTCAAGTGATGACATATTAAAGATAAACAAAAATTTCTATAAGAGAAAAAAATTGTGATTAAAATTTATGAACTTGCTCTGATAAAAGAGCAATGCTCCAACTAAGAGCCACCCAATTCACTGATTGAAAAATTAATAATTCAATTCTAATGAGAATGAGAATGATTTTTTTTTTATTATTAACACATCGGCCAATTCCCACCAAGGCAGGGTGGCCCGAAAAAGAAAAACTTTCATCATCATTCACTCCATCACTGTCTTGCCAGAGGGGGTGCAGACACTATACTTCCCATCTCCAGGACTCAAGTCCGTCCTGCCGGTTTCCCTGAACCCCTTCAAAATGAGAATGATGCTGAAGCAAAATATTATTCATATAAGGAATTACCACTGGCTTGAGCTGCTGACCAAAATGATCATAATTGATCAATGTTACATAAATATTTAAAAAGGAAAAGTTTTCTTTATAAGTTATATACAGTGGTACCCCGGTTTACGATGGTCTCCAAACTCGCCCTTTTATGTAAGTTTATTTTTTTAAATGCTTTTATAAGTGTATTTTTTGGGGTCTAAAAGGACTAGTCTATTTTACATTATTCCTTATGGGGATAAATTCGTTTGGTAATGGCACTTGAACAGCATTCTGGAATGAAAAAATATCGTAAACCGGGGTACCACTGTAGTTTGTATCTACTGTAGCTGTACTGTACTCTCATCATGTGTATCAAATGCAGTAAGTAGACAGAATTATATACTTGTATTGTACATTTAAATACAAATTATTAAAAATATTTTATTTGCCCTAAATATTTCTAAGCTATATCTGGGAAGGATGAGGTTAACCATAGAATTGATGAAGGAAAAAAGGTGAGTGGTGCATTGAGGTATCTGTGGAGACAAAAAACGTTATCCATGGAGGCAAAGAAGGGATGTACGAAAATGAGAAATAGTGGTACCAACACTCTTATATGGGTGTGAAGCATGGGTTGCAAATGCTGCAGCGAGGAGGAGGCTGGAGGCAGTGGGCATGTGGTGTAATATTATGCAGAAAATTCGAATGTGGAAATTAGGAGAAGGTGTGGAGTTACTAAAGTATTTGTCAGAGGGCTGAAGAGGGTTGTTGAGGTGGTTTGGTCATTTAGAGAGAATGGATCAAAGTAGAATGACTTGGAGAGCGTATAAATCTGTAGGGAAGGAAGGTGGGTAGGGGTCGCCAGAAAAGGTTGGAGGGAAGGGGTAAAGGAGGTTTTGTGGGCGAGGGCTTGGACTTCCAGCAAGCATGTGTGAGCTGTTAGATAGGAGTGAATGGAGACGAATGGTTTTGGGACATGACGATCTGTTGGAGTGTGAGCAGGGTAACATTTGTGAAGGGATTCAGGAAACCAGTTAATTGATTTAGTTGGACTTGAGTCCTGGAAATGGAAGTACAATGCCTGCACTTAAGGAGGGGTCTGAGATAGTGACAGCTGGGAGGGACTTTCTCAGCTGTCGTATCTGAGCTCCTCTGCAAAGACAGTGATTATGTATGAGTGTGGTGAAAGTGTTGAATGATGATGAAAGTATTTTCTTTTGGGGATTTTCTTTCTTTTGGGTCACCCTGCCTCGGTGGAGACGGCCGACTTGTTGAAAAAAAAATCTGGGAAGCAAAATAAGGGAATGTACTAGAGTATTGTGATTTTTTTTTTCAACAATTCGGCCGTCTCCCACCGAGGCAGGGTGACCCAAAAAAAAAGGAAATCCCAAAAAGAAAATACTTTTATCATCATTCAACACTTTCACCACACTCATACATAATCACTGTCTTGCAGAGGCGCTCAGATACGACAGCTGAGAATAGTCCCTCCCAGCTGTCACTATCCCAGACCTCCTTTAAAGTGCAGGCATTGTACTTCCCATTTCCAGGACTCAAGTCCAACTAAATCAATTAACTGGTTTCCTGAATCCTTCACAAAATGTTACCCTGCTCACATCCAACAGATCATCATGTCCCAAAACCATTCGTCTCCATTCACACCTAACACGCTCACACATGCTTGCTGGAAGTCCAAGCCTCGCCCACAAAACCTCCTTACTCCCTCCTCCAACCTTTCTAGGACGACCCCTACCCCGCCTTCCTTCAACTACAGATTTATATGCTCTCCAAGTCATTCTACTTTGATCCATTCTCTCTAAATGACCAAACCACCTCAACAATCCCTCTTCAGCCCTCTGACAAATACTTTTAGTAACTCCACACTTTCTCCTAATTTCCACATTTCGAATTTTCTGCATAATATTTACACCACACATTGCCCTTAGACAGGACATCTCCACTGCCTCCAGCCTCCTCCTCGCTGCAGCATTTGCAACCCATGCTTCACACCCATATAAGAGTGTTGGTACCACTATACTTTCGTACATTCCCTTCTTTGCCTCCATGGATAACGTTTTTTGTCTCCACAGATACCTCAACGCACCACTCACCTTTTTTCCTTCATCAATTCTATGGTTAACCTCATCCTTCATAAACCCATCCGCTGACACGTCAACTCCCAAATATCTGAAAACATTTACTTCTTCCATAATCCCTCTCTCCAATGTGATATCCAATTTTTCTTTATTTAAATCGTTTGATACCCTTATCACCTTACTCTTATCTATGTTCACTTTCAACTTTCTACCTTTACACACACTCCCAAACTCGTCCACTAACCTTTGCAACTTTTCTTTAGAATCTTCCGTAAGCACAGTATCATCAGCAAAAAGTAACTGTGTCAACTCCCATTTTGCATTTAATTCCCCATAATTTAATCCCACCCCTCTCCCCAACACCCTAGCATTTACTTCTTTTACAACCCCATCTACAAATATATTAAACAACCATGGTGACATTACACATCCCTGTCTAAGACCTACTTTTACCAGGAAGTAATCTCCCTCTCTCCTACACACCCTAACCTGAGCCTCACTATCCTCATAAAAACTCTTTACAGCCTTCAGTAACTTACTACCTATTCCATACACTTGCAACATTTGCCACATTGCTCCCCTATCTACTCAATCATAAGCCTTTTCTAAATCCATAAATGCAATAAAAACTTCTCTACCTAAATACCTAAATACTGTTCACATACATGCTTCACTGTAAACACTTGATCTACACATCCCCTACCCACTCTAAAGCACTCCTTGCTCATCTGCAACACTTAAATGAGTGTATGAGGCATGGGTTGGGAACACTGATGCAAGGAGGAGGCTACAAGCTGTAGAGGTATGTTTGAGAGCAATGTGTGGCCTGAATATTATGCAAAAGATTCAGAGGTAAAAAATTAAAAGACAGGTTGGAGGTTACTAAGGGTATAATTCAGAGGTCTGAGAAGAAGTTCTTGATGTGGTTTGAGCATTTAGAGAAGATTGAGAGGGATAAAATGAAGACAAGAATGTATAAATCTGAGATGTAATGCAAAAGGGAAAAGGGGTCATCCGAGGAATGACTGAAGTAAAGGGTAAAGGAAACTAGACCATGGTTTTAGGGCCTTGAGCATCAAACAGGCTTATGTGAATGTGTTAGATAGGGATGAATGTAGACAAGTGGTTTTTAATGGATATACTGTCAGAGAGCGAGCAAGGTCACATTTATGAAAGGATTCAGGGAAACTAGTTAGCCAGGTTTGAGTTCTCGAGTTGCCTGCATTCTGAAGGGGTGAGGATGATACTATCAGAGAGGAATCAGAATTGTGATGTCAGTACACTTCAGGCAAAACAGAGATTGAATGAATGATGATTAATGTATTTTATTGGTCACCCTGCCTTGGTGAGAGATGGCTGATGAGGTAAAAAAAAAAAAAAATTGGAAAAGTAGCAGGGAGGATAGAATTAAACTAAGAAACAGAAGGTATATAGGAATGAAGTGTTGGAATGCTTAAGGTATTTCATTAATGCCTGTATGTAAAGAGGATGTGAATACATGTGGTTCCTTTATATAAAGGTAAGGGGGATAAGAAAGTAAAACCCAGAGGATTTTCTCTTTTTTAAACTCTCCAGCCCACTTCCACTGAGGTGGGGTGATCCGACAATGAAGAAAACACTTTTGCTGTCAATCATTCAATCACTGTCTTGCTAGCAGGGAGCTGACATCATGGATGACCCTCCAAACTGCAATATCCCCACCCCTCTAGTGTAGGCACTGTATTTTACCCTCCAGGACTCAATTTTAGCTAACCGGTTTCCCAGATTACCTTCATAAATGCTATCTTGCTCACATTCCAACAGTACGTAAAATCGTGAAAACTGCTTACCTCCACTCACTTCTATCTAACATGCTCACACAAACCTGTTTGATGTTTAAACCCCTAGCACTCAAAACCTATTGACCCCCCCCCTCCCTACAACCTATCCTAGGACAACCTCTACCCCTACTTCCCTCCACCACAGATTTATACACCCTTCTAGTCATCCTGTTTTTCTTCAAAGAATTAAGTCAGTGGTGAAAGTGTTGAATGATGATGAAAGTATTTTCTTTTTGGGGATTTTCTTTCTTTTTGGGTCACCCTGCCTTGGTGGGAGACGTTCGACTTGTTAAAAAAAAAAATACTAAAGAAAAGGTGTGGCAGAATTGTGACTGATGAACAATTATTGGAAAATAAAATATGATTGCAGAGCAAAGTTAATTTATAAAGGTAAGAAATGTATAACCTAGGTAGTAGGTTGGTAGACAGCAACCGCCCAGGGAGGTACTACCGTCCTGCCAAGTGAGTGTAAAACGAAAGACTGTAATTGTTTTACATGATGGTAGGATTGCTGGTGTCTTTTTTCTGTCCCATAAACATACAAGATTTCAGGTACATCTTGCTGCTACTACTTACACTTAGGTCACACTACACATTCATGTACAGTGGACCCCCGGTTTTCGTGATTTTTTCATTCCAGAATGCTGCTCAAGTGCCATTACCAAACGAATTTATCCCCATAAGGAATAATGTAAAGTAGACTAATCCTTTTAGACCCCCAAAAATACACTTACAAAAGCATTTAAAAAAATACACTTATATAAAAGGGCGAGTTTGGAGCAGGACGAACACCGGGGGTCCACTGTACAAGCATATATATACACACCCCTCTGGGTTTTCTTCTATTTTCTTACTAGTTCTTGTTCTTATTTCCTCTTATCTCCATGGAGAAGTGGAACAGAATTCTTCCTCCGTAAGCCATGCGTGTCATAAGAGGCGACTAAAATGCCGGGAGCAAGGGGCTAGTAACCCCTTCTCCTGAATATACGTATTACTAAATGTAAAAGGAGAAACTTTCGTTTTTCCTTTTGGGCCACCCTGCCTCGGTGGGAAACTGCCGACGTGTTGAAAGAAAGAAAGAAAAAGAAATGTATAAATCAAGAGTTTGCACTGAAGCATCTAACTGAGCAATACTTAGTTAAGGAAAATAAAAAGGTTGTTGTACTCAAGGCTTTGAAAAAGGTTCATAACAGTGTGAATAATTGACCACCGTGACAAATTTTCCAAAAATATAAAATGCCAACCACAAAGTAAGTGATACTAACAAAACAAATTTGTCTCTTGTTGCAATGTTTGCTTCAAGGCATTGTTAAACCTATACAAAGAAAAACTGCTTTAGATCAAGCAGCTCAACTTACATGGATTTATATTGACTAAACAATACAAGCTTACCGAGTCTTTAGTCATAATATCATGACAACTTCCAGTCTTCTTTTAATTAAATTCTTTCAAAACAGAAATTCTCTTTATCTGCAGCATGCAATTTAAAATTCAATACTCCAACAAAATTTGAAAGAAAAAACAAAAGCATTTGAACAACATAAGATATCAACTAACCTGTAGCCTGTTTGTGGCTTTTACGGTGTCTAGCAGACACTTGCAAGCGATTCTTTCCATAGTAGTGAGTCTCTCTTAAAACTTTCTTGACCATGTCCCTGTATTAGAGTTCATTACAATATTAACAAATGTATACATACAATACAGATATATAAGGAATGTAAAGAGGAGTTACAATTAGCTGAAATGACACTTGATGCTGGCAATAGCAAAACCTATAAACACAAATTGCATCTAAAGTGACTAAGAAACAGGTAAAGCATTAACTGCATCCAAATCTAAGAAGCAGTCACAGGAAGACAAAAATTACTGATTAACCAGATAGAATTAATGTTTTTATCTATGTCTGATACCATTTGCATGAAAACTAAATACAGTGGTACCCCGACTTACGATATTTTTTAATTCCAGAATGCTGTTCAAGTGCCATTACCAAACAATTTATCCCCATAAGGAATGATGTAAAATAGACTAGTCCTTTTAGACCCCCAAAATTACACTTACAAAAGCATTTAAAAAAATAAACTTACATAAAAGGGTGAGTTTGGGGACCATCGTAAGTCGGGGTACCACTGTACATAATTCATGATGTCTAACTTTGCAAAGTTAGAGTAACAACATACTGAAACTAAATACTGGCATCCTCCATGGATGATACACCTTCTACACAAATGACATTACCAATCACTACCACAACTCAATCACCATATGAAGTCATGACATTCCACAAGTAATAGTTGTAAGATATACATATGTACAAATGAACACATCCACACAAAAGAAATTTATTAAATCTCACACTGGAAAAAGGAATGGCTTGTCAAAACCAATTCAGGAAAACTTATTTCGGTTACAAGATGATCCATTACCTGTCAAACTTTGTTCATGTGTTCCCATACACACACATTTCTCTACATACCTATGTCTCAAATAAAACCAAAGGATGAGGTTTCACCATAGTTAATAATTTGTGCCCTAACACACACAAACACTAAATAAGCAACAGTAAAAAAAAGGAAGGGGGATAAGTAGTCAATATAGACAAAGAAGAGCACCAATGAAGACCAAAATACACCTTTACAAAGATTTCATCTATCCAATCATAACAATTACATTCCTCATACTTTTCCTTGCAACAAAAAAGTGTAAAGGTAGAAAGTTGAAAGTGAACATAGATAAGAGTAAGGTGATGAGGGTTTCAAACGATTTAGATAAAGAAAAATTGGATATCACATTGGAGAGAGGGAGTATGGAAGAAGTGAATGTTTTCAGATATTTGGGAGTTGACTTGTCAGCGGATGGGTTTATGAAGGATGAGGTTAACCATAGAATTGATGAAGGAAAAAAGGTGAGTGGTGCCATTGAGGTATCTGTGGAGACAAAAAACCTAACCTAACCTAACTTTACTAACACTCTTACATGGGTGTGAAGCTTGTGTTGTAAATGGTGCAGCGAGGAGGCGGCTGGAAGCAGTGGAGATGTCCTGTCTAAGGGCAATGTGTGGTGTAAATATTATGCAGAGAATTCGGAGTGTGGAAATTAGGAGGAGGTGTGGAGTTACTAAAAGTATTAGTCAGAGGGCTGAAGAGGGGTTGTTGAGGTTTTTCAGTCATTTAGAGAGAATGGATCAAAGTAGAATGACTTGGAGAGCATATAAATCTGTAGGGGAAGGAAGGAGGGGTAGGGGTTGTCCTCGAGAAGGTTGGAGGGAGGGGGGTAAAGGATGTTTTGTGGGCAAGGGGCTTGGACTTCCAGTAAGCGTGTGTGAGCGTGTTAGATAGGAGTGAATGGAGACGAATGGTTTTTGGGACCTGATGAGCTGTTGGAGTGTGAGCAGGGTAATACAATGGACCCCCGGTTATCGGCCATAATTCATTCCAGAATGCTGTTCGAGTGCCATTATCAAACGAATTTGTTCCCATAAGGACAAATGTAAATTAGATTAGTCCGTTTCAGACCACCAAAAATACACTTACAAAAGCACTTACAAAAATACACTTACATAATTGTTCGAGTGTGGAGCAGTACGATAACCGGGGGCCACTGTATTTAGTGAAGGGATTCAGGGAAACTGGTTATTATAGATTAAGCCGGACTTGAGTCCAGGAAATGGGAAGTAGTACAATGACTGCACTTTAAAGGAGGGGTCTGGGATATTGACAGTTTGGAGGGACTATTCTAAACTGTCATATCTGAGCGCCTCTGCAAAGACAGTGATTATGTATGAGTGAGGTGAAAGTGTTGAATGATGATGAAAGTATTTTCTTTTTGGGGATTTTCTTTCTTTTTGGGTCACCCTGCCTTGGTGGGAGACGGCCGACTAGTTGAGAAAAAAAAAATAAACTGAAGCTTTAGAATGTTCAGAATAAGTGTGTTATGAGTATTCAACCTGGCCTGGCAAGACTCGAAAAAGCAAATCCTTTCACACTAAAGCATTTATTCCCACCATAACTATGTTGGAAGATATCGGGAGATCAGCAAATCAAGAGACCTGAACACAACACCAGTTGTGTTCAGTATCTTCAAAGATCACCTAATGCTTGTAAGGAAGGCCCATACTGAGCAGGAAAAATGGAAAATAGCCTGTGTTGCCCAAGGCTGAGTGATATGTATGGCTACCATATTTATTGTACAAGAGTGGTATACAATACCGACAAGATGAAATTAAGACACATGTGCAACATCTGGGAATCTTTATAGTAGACGTTTCACCATCCAGTGGCTTTATCAATACAAAATTCTAGGACATAATTTGAAGAGAGTAGAACTATATACAAAAGATGAGGTATGTACATAACCTTCTTCATGGCTACGACTACTACTACCCATCTCTGGGTATGACCTACTTCCACTGGGAAATCCCGCCTACCAGTGACTTTGCCCTAGTCTGCTACCCGTCCCTATTAGCTGACGCCTATTTAAGGTCAAGCCTCTTACCTGGTCTTCAGAATCTCTACACCAACGGTGCTGAACACACCAACTCCAAGGCCGAGGGACTGATTACCTCATCTTTTGTATATAGTCCTACTCTCTTCAAATTATGTCCTAGAATTTTGTATTGATAACGCCACTGGATGGCGAAACGTCTACTATAAAGATACCCAGATGTTGCACATGTGTCTTAATTTCACCATATTTATTGTATTGGAAACTGGTGAAACCAAACCATGGAGGCAATAATCCCCAGAACCATTAACAGATACAGGAGGGCCCCACATATACAACACCTATTTTTTGTTTTCAACTTTGAGCCAGTGTTCCACCCACCGATGACGGTCGCCGGCGGGTGGAAGAAAATTAACAATGACTCAATTTGAAAGCCAATGAAAATGTGAAACTACGAAAAGAAGGTGTTGTATATGTGGAGCCGTCCTGTATATGTCCAATGACCCCTGCAGCCAGAAGCAGGCCCCTTTGGAAGGAAGCCAAAAAATACACCACCAGGTCCTCCATATACAATGAGGACTTGATGCTGTCGAGAACAAGACGCACACCGTCATCTAAGCTACAGTATTGTGAAACCCAGAAAACTGCCTTGTGAGACCCCCATTCCTCCCGGGAAAATGACTATGAAAAGCTAGAGTACACACTCCCTAAACACCGGCCTCACAGTACTACGTGAGGCCGGTGGTTTCAAGTTGGAAAAGTTCAGATTCAGGAAGGATATAGAAAGCACTGGTTTGGTAATAGAGTTGTCGATGAATGGAACAAACTCCCGAGTACCGTCATAGAAGCTAAGACGTGTAGTTTTAAAAATAGGTTAGATAAACATATGAGTAGGTGTGGGTGGGTGTGAGTTGGATCTGACTAGCTTGTGGTACTAGGTCTTATGACGTGCACCTTCCTTAAGTGGAAGTGACCTGACTACCTGGAGTTTACCTGCAGAGGGTTAACTCCAGGTAGTCAGGTCTAAGCCGGGGAGTGATGGACCTGCCTGCATGGGTCAGTAGGCCTGCTGCAGTGTTCCTTTTATCTTATGTTCTTACGTGATGGAAATATTGTAATGTAGATGGCTAAACCTCTATGTAGTGTCATATAGGTGAAAACTGCCAAGGTATTGAGTTGACTGGTAAAGTCCATCTGAGTATTGCTAGTCAGTCACACCAAAGAGTCTATGATGAATCTGAACTTAGAAAAGTCAAATTGTGCTAAGATGTAACAATTAAACCTCAGGTACAAGCTTTTATCATCCACAGGCAATCTTCAGTAATACATGTAACAGGAAATGATACATTTCCAATCAAATGATGTGACACCATCCACATTAATTACAGTAGATTGTCATTTAGCACGGTAGTTACATTCCTGAAAACATCGTGTTAGATAATTAAAAGAACTTATGGGAAAAATAGGGTTACGTTCCTGGGAGTCCCCAAAAAGCCAAACAAGTTTTGTTTAGACAAACAGATCTTACAAAAATAAAAGTGAATATGTAATTGTAGTTCATTATCGTGATGTATTATGTTGTTTTTACTGCTTAAGACTACAAATGTAACAGAAATAATAGTATTTACCTTAAATTGTGGGTGCTGGTGTTTGTGGATGATTGTGAAGAGAGTGGAGAGTTATGCTGTGGCCCTACTGGGCTGAGGTGGATAGTAGAGGTTCTGGAACTGAAGTCGATGGTTGTACTGAGTGTCTAACTTTAAGTCATTCAGTAAGTCAGTCAAGTCATTCAGTAAGTCAGTCAAGTCATTCAGTAAGTCAGTCAAGTCATTCAGTAAGTCAGTCAAGTCATTCAGTAAGTCAGTCATTCAGTGTCAGTCAGAAGTCATTCAGTCAGTCAAGTAAGTCAGTCACACAAACTTATGTTTACCTCTTTTTATGTGTACAAAGTAACACTTCATTACGGCCACGGGTTATGTCTTGTCTAATATCTTTGTTTTCTTCGTTAATTCTAAGACTTAAATGCGTATACCTTTTCTTGCCACTTTGAGCAACACTGGTATGCCTACTGGGTGTCATGATTGCTTGGCAGATACAAGATATAGTAATTTAAAGATCAAAACACAATTCACTCTCTCTCATTCTTCACAAACACAGCTGGCTCGTAGCAGAGGATTTTTTTTGACGCATATGAAATACGAATGCTGGGATGGTGGGGTCAGGGGTGGCTGGGGACGGCGGGTGGTGTCCCCCGCTGAACCACAACAAGGGAATGGAATTTGTTTTTCCTTTCTGCAAACTGTAAGTAAGTTTATTCAGGTATACACAGATACAGTTACAAAGATTATCATACATAGCAGCATATGTGTAGAGAACCTAGGATAACCCAAAAAAGTCAGAGTGACTTATTTATATTCTGTCTGACTTTTTTGGGTTATCCTAGGTTCTCTACACATATGCTGCTATATATGATAATCAATGTAACTGTACTCACCTAATTGTGGTTGCAGGGGTCGAGACTCAGTTTGCGGGAAGGAAAAACAAATTCCCTTTTCCTCTAAGCAGGAGGATTGAGCTTACACTTGAAATCACCTGATGCATTACCGCAAAGGAGCAAGGTGAAGCGATCCTTGCTGTCTTGAAGCCTGGTACACTTTTCTCTTGCTCACTGATATAAGTTCGTGTTGGCATTTTCTTCCAGAAAACACTTGTCTCGTCAGCATTAAACACTTGATGTGGCTCATAGCCACCCTCAGTAGGACCCCCACTGACTCAATGGTTTAACCCACCGCGGGCTACCGTGCGCTCAAAATTTTTTCCCCTCCCACAAACCGTGTAATATCATTTTTACGTTGTGTTAGATAATAATGTGCCGCAATTTTTCAATCGTGCAATACCCATAACGTGCAACATAATCTTGTGCTAAATGACGGTCTACTGTACTGAGAACACTGGAAAAGATCAGAACTTACAATTCCCTTTCTATTCATCAGGAAGTAATTTTTTCAAATGGGAAAATATCTGCACCACCATTATCCTATTAAGATGAACCAGCATTGGGAAGGTAATGAATTGTAGAGGTGCCATAAACATCTTAGAAAACCATATTAACATACAAGATCCAACACCTGTCAATCTCTTACCAGCAAATCTGAGAAATATTGTTAATACACAGGAAACCTGATAGTTTCTTCAAAAGGTGCCATGTCATCTATGCTGTGATGGCTATTTTGGCTTAAAAACAGCAAGCATCAACAGCAAAGCTGATACAGTACATGTATAAATGTAAAAAAAAGGATCACCTCAGAAATCATCTACATCTACAGCGTAAAATTAGAGAGACTTACGCAGATTCAAACTCGACAAAGCTGTAGTTAAAATGGTGGATGATATTCCGCACTCCATACTCTATAAAGACCCCTACAATCGCCTCTGCTAGGGTAGTGTGATCAAAACCTGTAGATCCAAAGCTGCATGTAAAATATATTTATAATTTTCCAGTATAGTGTATATAAAAATTTAATTTATGAAAGATTTAAATATTTAAACATGTGTAAATCATAACTAAATTCCAATTGGTATCCAATTTAGTTCAAATAAAAAAATGAAATGATGAAATAAATTTTATATATCTTTGTACATGACTACAGTGGTCCCTCGACTAACGAAATTAATCCGTTCCAGGAGCTAGCTCTTAACACGAAAAATTTGTAATTTGAAACCTCATTTCCCATAAGAAATAATGTATAAATACAATTAATCCGTTTCCACCAAAAAAAATTCATTTTTTTAAAGAATAAATACTATAGTTTTACATACAGAAAGCAATGAGAAATAAATATAAAGCACTAATTATAATGGACAAATGAACAGTTAAATAAGTTTTACCTTTATTGAAGAGACTTGTTGGCGTATGAGAGAGTTTGTTTGGAGGCAGGACAAAATAGTCCTTCAATATGACAATAATATAAACTCTACAGCTTATTTATCTAGCACAATTCATCTAATATGACATAATAAACAATATTAATAACATAGAAACATGATATAAACTCTAGAATGAATAAAACATGTCATTACGAATCTAAGGACTGGTGGAGTGTGTTGTGTTGTTGTTGGGTATAAAGGCCACTGACCATAAGCCGTGGTGGTAGTCGGTTTCAGCAGAAAGCAACCACCACTATCACACAAACAATGTGCATAATTTATAAATAAGAAATATTTACACTTTAATTTATAAATAAGAAATATTCACACTTATATAAATAAGAAATATTTACACTAACCTTGGAGATGGTGGCAGAGGACGGCGCTCTTGTCAGTGTCCCTATACTATTCCTCAAAAATTGTAGAAGTTAAGTTTCTTGTCGTCATTTTCTATCGATTAATCGCTTAACTTACTTAAGTAAGTAAGTTCATTCAGGTATACACAAATCCAGTTATACATAGATTATCATGCAAAAAGATAACAGTAAACACGTGATATAAAAATATGCAAGACAACCACTATGAAAAAATAGAGGAATTCCTCTATTTTTTCATAGTGGTTGTCTTGCATAGATTATCATACATAGCAGCATATGTGTAGAAAACCTAGGATAACCCAAAAAAGTCAGACAGTGACTTATTTCCATTGCTACACTGTTAATGCTACACTTTATCACTGGCTGGTAACTTATTTCACAGTGACTTATTTCACAGTGACAATCACTATACCAGAAAAACACAATAAATTTATTGTGAAATGTTTGAAAGAGCACGCTGGGTAATGTTCTCTCAAGTGTAAACAACGCTAGACTGGCGTCCTGTCCTCCTCACCGCGCAAGCGCGGGGCAGGCGGACAGGTCTGGTACGGCTCGCTACATGAAAAAAATATTTAGCGAAAAAAGTGCTCGTTACACGATTTTCTCGTTATATGGAATTGTCGTTAGTCGAGGGTCCACTGTATAAGAAAAATTATCAGGGTTATAGTCTAGTAATTTATAGGTCCATATAATTTTTTTTACATCAGATGACATTATATTCAAGAACTCAAATTCTCAAAGCAGCGACTATTCACAGTAACAGTTTCATATTCTAATTTCTAAAAATGAGTTTCATTTGAAAAATAACACATATAAATCAAAGGAAATGGGAGTCGCTGAATTGGAGAAGTGTAGAGTAAGTACAGTGGTACCTCGAGTTACGATATTTTTTCGTTCGAGAATGCTGTTCAAGTGCCATTACCAAACGAATTTATCCCCATAAGGAATAATGTAAAATAGACTAGTCCTTTACACCAAAATATACTTACAAAAGCATTTAAAAAAATAAACTTACATAAAAGGGTTTTGGGGACCACGTAATAGTACCACTGTACATGTTTTACAATGGTGTTACTTAATGACAAGCAAAAACAAACAAGTAGACAGTCTCTTTAAAGTTAGATTATAAATGCAAGTATATATGAGAACAAGAATACTACATAGTTTTATATATATAGAGTGGACCCTCGCTATTCGAACACTCCAAACTCTCCCTTTTAAGTTTATTACTGTAAGTGCTTTTACAAGTGTATTTTTGGGGTCTGAAATGGACTAATCTAATTTACATCATTCCTTATGGGAATAAATTCGTTTGGTAACAACACTTGAACAACATTCTGGAATGAAGAATGTTCGAATAGCGAGGGTCCACTGTATGAGGCTGAAAGAATTGTTCAGCATTATTGTTACTAGGATCACATGAGGAAAAGGAGTTTTTTTTTTTTTTTTACAGTAGCTTTGAAGCAGTGGGCAGATAAAGTCTCTGGAGTTATCAGGTAGGGAGTTCCAGATTTTAGGTCTTTTTATGCATAGTGAGTTTTTACGGACACAAGGAATATCAGAGATATTTGTGTCTATTTGCCCAGGAAGGTACTACCGTCCTGCCAAGTGAGTGTAAAACGAAAGCCTGTAATTGTTTTTACATGATGGTAGGATTGCTGGTGTCTTTTTTCTGTCTCATAAACATGCAAGATTTCAGATACATCTTGCTACTTCTACTTACACTTAGGTCACACTACACATTCATGTACAAGCATATATATACACACCCCTCTGGGTTTTCTTCTATTTTCTTACTAGTTCTTTTTCTTATTTCCTCTTATCTCCATAGGGAAGTGGAACAGAATTCTTCCTCCGTAAGCCATGCGTGTCGTAAGAGGCGACTAAAATGCCGGGAGCAAGGGGCTAGTAACCCCTTCTCCTGTATATATTACTAAATGTAAAAGAAGAAACTTTCGTTTTTCCTTTTGGGCCACCCTGCCTCGGTGGGAAATGGCCGACATGTTGAAAGAAAGAAAAGTTCTGTGGCAACTATCAAGAAAGTGTTTCAGGTCAGAATTGATATTTGAATTTACTGTCCTGTATATGTAGTAGGCACAGTAAAATGAGTGAATGTTATGTATATTAAGTAGGTTTAGGCTTTTGAAAAGTTGGGAGTGTGTTGTCTGGCAGTAGAAAGAGTGATCATTGGTACTGCCACTTTTCATTGATTTATTATTGGCTTCAGGTGATGTGCTGTAATGGATCCCTAGGCACATATAGCATAGGTAGATCCACATGGGAGGCAGTGAAAGGGTTAAATGATATGAAGACAATAAGGTAAAAATATGGGTAAATGATGTGAAGAACGTTAGGGAAAACAGGGCTGATTCAGACACTTTCAATCAAATAAAATACACTTTATCTTACATTACACTCTGTTAGTCATTAAAGAACCTGAAGACTGTGGGGAGGGTTACTGCGGGCCTATGGGGCTAAGATGGAAGCAGCAAGGTTTCTAATCTAACATGCACTTGGTACACATAAACTTCGCAAAAATAAAAGCCACATTTCCTTACCAAATTGTAAAACTACACAACACCAATACAAACTCTACCAAGCATATAGGTTCAAAATACACATACCAAATAATGGATCTGAAGTAATAACCAATAAAAATAAATTATAGTAATATGTACTGTGATAAAATGTTTGTGTGAAAGGCTGTATCTGGAGATGTGGAGAAGTGCTGACTATGGCTTAGGCCTCCAGCAATATTTTTAATACCTTCACTCATGTGGCAAGTGCTAAACTTGTAAGGGACATACAACAATTGGGAGAATGCGAGGCAATCAGGTTCAACCCAAGGAAGGGGTCTTCAGGTTCAATTCCTTGAATTAAGAGCCCCTCACCAAGCATCAGGAACCTACCTCTCTTGAGGGGTTAGCAATATTTATACAGTGGTACCTCGACTTACGATATTTTTTCATTCCAGAATGCTGTTCAAGTGCCATTACCAAACGAATTTATCCCCATAAGGAATGATGTAAAATAGACTAGTCCTTTTAGACCCCCAAAATTACACTTACAAAAGCATTTAAAAAAATAAACTTACATAAAGGGTGTGTTTGGACCATCAGTCGGTACCACTGATACATACAGTGGACCCCGAGTTTCGTAAAACTTCACCCTGAAGTCTGCTCATGCCATTACGACATTTATCCCTTAAGGAAAATTTCATGTGGTTAGTCTATTTCAGACCCCAAAATACACTTCCACAAGAACTTACAAAATTATACTTACATAATTGCACGATTTCCGGGGTATTCGTTAACCGAGGGTCCACTGATCTAACTCTTCAATACGTATCTGAATTGTCTGTGCAACTTTTTATTTTGTATGATCTATGCATGAGGGAATAATACTGTATTGTTCAGTGGAAGAGAAAGTCAGCAACACATGCTAACACAGGTAGCAAAAGGCTAGATAAATAAAATTTATAAGACAGGCAATGCAAGAGTAAAGAAAAAGAAAAAAAAATCAACCCAAGAAACTGAATGTGACAGATAGAGAGAACAAGGAAGAGATAGAAACAGGTAATTACAAAAAAAAAATCTTAAAAGATTATACATACTTCAAAAATAATGTTGTAAATGTATAGTATATAAAACTGCACAGGCTTGTAGTAAATAGAGAAACAAAAGCCAATCATAAAGCAACATTGTGAACATCAAGAAAAGGAAGTAGAGCAATAAATTCCCACTTAGCTTTGAACTTGTTAGAAAACAATTATATTAGGAAAGGATTACTGCAACTGACTAGAGTACAAAGCCAAAAGGCTTTGAGTGAGAACAACAGTTCTTACCTGTGACATGAATCGTACGGTTGTCTTCGTCATTTGGTTGTGGATGATCATTACTTTTTAGGTTCTTTTGATGTCGTTTTCCTAAAATGTGTGTGATGTATGCAAATTTGTCCAAGGGTTGGGTTTTGCACGGGGTGCATTTGTACGTCCTCTGAATGAGCGAGTTACGCGTAATCGGGTTTGTCGACATTGTGGATACTTAACAATACTTCATAAAAAGGCACTTACTGCATCTCTAATACACAATTTTGTATAGAGGTTCTATGCACTTTGGAGTTTTCATTCTTTGTAAATAACTTACAAATCTGAACACTATTATTAGTTCTCTAACTGAAGTGTCACATACATACTGCAATATTTACTGAACAGTATAACATTTTATCAATCCCGTATACTACAAATTGAAACTGTTCTCAGTGAATAAAAAACTAATACATACAATGGTAGGTATAGTCAGCAATACGAGATGCAATATGTCAAATAAAAAAAAACTGATTGTACAAAAAATATTTTTTTGAAAAAATACAACACAATCTGAGAACTCTCACTTAATAAAAATGCTTAATATTATTGTTCAAGCCAACAATAACATTAATCATCCATAGCTTATGATATGGATACAAACATTAAAATATTTTCAGAAACAAGTTAATCGTAGGGCCATCCATCATCTACACCAACTCCTTGTCTGAAAAGGTAAAATATATTTCTTACACAATACTGCACTGAAACAATCCAATTACATTTGTTTATATGAAAAAATGAAGGCAAAATGTGGCAAATAAATCCATGTAATATAACAGTCTACTGTACTTAAGATGACCTATGCATCAAATACTACAAAAAAATTGAAATATCAGGATAGTCACTGGAAGCTAAATTTTTTTTTTAGCAGTGCATAATATTAGTCAACAGCTAGCTATCGTAATTACACTGGTCATGAAATACCACACAAGAATACTCACTAGTCTTTCTGTCAACGACCTTGAGAAAATATTCTGGGGGAAGATATCCAGCTTCATTTCCTGAGCACATTATCACATTGTTAGCCGATCTGAAGAACTTGAAGCCATCTGAAAAACAAAAACTAATATTAAAAATGAAACCCAAGTATCAAAGAATTTTTCAATATACATACAGTGGACCCCCGGTTAGCGGCCTGCTCCAAACACTAACAATTATGTAAGTGTATTTTTGTAAGTGCTTTTGTAAGTGTATGTTTGGGGGACCAAAAGGACTAATCTAATTTACATTATTCCTTATGTTAATAAATTCGTTCATTAACAGCACTTGAACAGCATTCTGGAACGAATTATGGCCGTTAACCGGGGGTCCACTGTGCTCTATGCCCTATCTGCAAGAGTAATCCACTTTTAAATCATGGTCTTTGTTTGGCAATGGAAAAACAGTTTTCATCTTTAAATATCTTATATACAATGTGTATACAGTGGAACCTTGGTTGTCAAACTTAATTCATTCCAAATGTCGGCTTGACAACTAAACCAATTTTTCCCATAAAGAATAATGTAAGTAGAATTAATTTGTTCCAGACAAAAATGACAATAGTATAATAATTTATTAACAATAATGTAGTACAGTGGTACCTCGAGTTACGATGGTCCCCAAAATCGCCCTTTTATGTAAGTTTATTTTTTAAAATGCTTTTGTAAGTATATTTTTGGGGGTGTAAAAGGACTAGTCTATTTTACATTATTCCTTATGGGGATAAATTCGTTTGGTAATGGCACTTGAACAGCATTCTCGAACAAAAAAATATCGTAACTCGAGGTACCACTGTACTAACTACTACATAAAACAATGTATAAAATAATACAGCACACGGAAACTGTAAAAATGAATACTAAATGAAATACTGTACAGTAAATAAAAATTTAATTGAAACAGAACGCGAGTTTAGTGGATTAGACAGTGATATAGCCACTAATAATCAAGGAATTAGTGAAACTATTGATGACAACCCAGATGACCCTCAGCCCATCACCTCTGGGGTGGCCAGTGTGGCCAGTGTGGCCAGTGTGGCCATCCCAGACCCTCAGCCCAGCACCTCTGGGGTTGCAAGTGTTAGTACCCAAAGGCAACTCCGCAAGAGGAAATTATCATTTTCCATGTATTATGATAATGACGATAGTGAAGGTGATATAAGTGATGATGATGAAATCGATTTTATGCCCATAGACGATTCGTCGAGTGACAGTGATTATCATTATTCCCCAGTGAAACGTGCTTTTGGGCGTCATTACCTACGTTCAGGCAGTGTGCCATATGCAGTCAGAGGCAAGGGTCGTGGCAATTCACGATCCAAAACCCCTGCCACTGATAGTGAAAGTGATAATGAAGGAGAGTATGCTGGGATGGAGGAAGATGTGGTGGGTGGCACGGTGCCTGGACCTCATGGCGCGGTGTGTGGACAGACAAAGGACCACAAGGCACCCTCTCAACCATGTGCTGGCCCCATTCCCGTCCCTCCTCCTTTTCCCCCACGTCCCATGCCACAGGTCCACCCTGCACCATCTGATCGTAAATGGAATTGGACTGAACATACACCATTCGTGCCACATCCTTTCAATTTTGATGGCAGTGGAAGTGGCATCATGCCACACTGTCCCATCACAAATGAGTCTACAGAGTTAGACTATTTTCAACTATACTTCGATGAGCCAATAATGAACCTGATTGTTACCCAGACCAACCTGTACTACCAGTATACAATTTACCATGCAGATGTTTCAGAATCGTCACAGATGCACAGGTGGAAAGATACAACTGTGGCTGAAATGTATTTATTCCTTGGCACTGTCATGCTTATGCCACACATATATAAGAATAATATAGCACACTACTGGTCCACAGACTCCTTCATTAGCACTCCAGTCTTCCATGACCTCCTTCCCTGCAACAGATTCATTCTGTTGCTATGAATGTTGCACTTCTCAGACAGGAATACAGTGGACCCCCGGCTAACGAACAAAATTCATTCCAGAAGCCTGCTCAAGTGCCATTACCGAATGAATTTACTTCCTTAAGAAATAATGTCACGTAGTTTAGTCTATTTCAGACCCCCAAAAATACACTTCCACAAGCACTTACAATATTATACTTACATAATTGTACGATTTCCGGGGTGTTCGTTAGCGGGGGTCCACTGTACACCAAACTGAAATGACCTCCTTTACAAAATCTGGGAATTGTTTATGTATCTCAAGCAAAAATTCAGTGCTTACTTTTATCCATTCAAGAACATTGTTGTTGACGAGTCCTTGATTCTGTTCAAGGGACGACTGTCATTCAAACAATATATACCAAGCCAACGTAATCACTTTGGTATAAAACTGTTTGTTATGTGTGACTGTGAGACTGGTCTTGTGATGGATGTCATTATCTACACAGGGAAAAATACATTCGATGATATCAAGCGCATGTTGGGCATTTCTGGTGATGTTGTTCGCAAGATGATGCAGCCATACCTTGGCAAGGGTCATACATTGTTCACAGACAACTGGTACACAAGCCCTATGCTTGCTGATTTCCTATGTGTGAATAATACTGATATATTCGGAGTCTGTGGAGACAAAGAACTTTGTCCATGGAAGTTAAGAGGGAATGTATGAGAGTATAGTTATACCAACACTCTTATATGGGTGTGAAGCATGGGTGATGAATGTCACAACGAGGAGAAAGCTGGAGGCAGTGGAGATGTCATGTCTGAGGGTCAATGTGTGGTGTGAATATAATGCAGAGAATTCGGAGTTTGGAAATTAGGAGGAGGTGCGGGGTTACCAAAACTATTATCCAGAGGGCTGAGGAGGGGTTGTTGAGGTGGTTCGGACATGTAGAGAGAATGGAACGAAACAGAATGACCTCGATAGTGTATAAATCTGTAGTGGAGGGAAGGCGGGGTAGGGGTCGGCCTAGGAAAGGTTGGAGGGAGGGGTAAAGAGGTTTTGTGTGCAGGGGCTTGGATTTCCAGCAAGCATGCGTGTGCGTATTTGATAGGAGTGAATGGAGACAAATGGTTTTTAATACTTGACATGCTGTTGGAGTGTGAGCAAAGTAACATTTATGAAGGGATTCAGGGAAACCGGCAGGCCGGACTCGAGTCCTGGAGATGGTAAGTACAGTGTCTGCACTCTGAAGGAGGGGTGTTAATGTTGCAGTTTTATAACTGTAGTGTAAAGCACCCCTCTGGCAAGACAGTGATGGAGTGAATGATGATGAAAGTTTTTCTTTTTCGGGCCACCCTGCCTTGGTGGGAATCGCCCGATGTGTTAATAAATATATAATAATGTGGAACAGTGAGAAGAAATAGAAAGCACATGCCAAAGTTCACTGTAGGAAGTGTAGTGCAAGCGTTTCATGCCAATGACATCATGGCACTGACATGGCATGACAAAAGGGACGTGACGTTGCTGGCACCCATCCACAGAAACGAGATGGTACAGACAGACTGAGCAAGCTCAACAATCAACCTGTTGAAAAGCCAGCTGTTGTCGTCGACTATACGAACAATATGCGACTAGTCGACAAGTGTGACATGACGATAGGCTTTGTTGACTGTGTTCGTAGGAGTCGCAAGTGGTATATAAAAGTGTTTTTCCACCTTGTTGACATTGCAATGCTCAATGCCTTCAAGATGTTTGAAATAAAGACTGGGAAGCGACAACGATATGCGGAATTCACCCTAAATGTCATCAAGCAGATAGCGAAAAAGTATGGTACCACACCTATACCTGCCACTCCACAGCGAACTGTCACCCCACAACAGCGATCTGTCACTCCACAACAAGAAGGGGAAGTGCCCAACAGAATAATCCCTAACTATCACTGCCCGATACCATTACCATCTACTCCAAAGAAGAAGTACTCTCAGAAAAAGTGTGTTGTGTGTGCTTACACTACACAGCGACCCCAAGTACGAAAAGACACACGATACATGTGTCAGCAATGTGGGGTGGCACTCTGTATGAATCCATGCTTCTTCGAGTATCATACAGTGGTGGACTTCTAGAAACATAAATGGGACCTGTAAATTTTTTTTTTTTCAACAAGTCGGCCGTCTCCCACCGAGTCAGGGTGACCCAAAAAGAAAGAAAATCCCCAAAAAGAAAATACTTTCATCATCATTCAACACTTTCACCACACTCATACATAATCACTATCTTTGCAGAGGCGCTCAGATACGACAGCTGAGAATAGTCCCTCCCAGCTGTCACTATCCCAGATGCCTCCTTTAACCCTTTGGGGGTCGGTGCCGTACTAGTACGTTTTACGAGCAGGGGTTGGTGCCGTACTAGTACGCCCAAATTCTAGCGGCCTCAATTTAAGCAGAAAACGTCTGGTAGGCATACATATGAAAGAATGGGTCTGTGTGGTCAGTGTGCACAGTATAAACAAAATCCTGCAGTGTACACTGCATAATAAGAGAAAAAAAACTCTGACCGTTTTTTTCGATTAAAACAGCGATTTTGCAGTCGATTTTCGTATGGTATTTATTGATGTATTCTCGTTTTCTTGGTCTCATTTGATAGAATGGAAGATATATTACAGAAATAGAGATGATTTTGATTGGTATGACAATGACAAGTACGTACCTTGAAATTGAGCTCAAAGTAGCGAAAATGTTCGATTTTTGACGATGTTCAAGAGTAAACAAATCACACCATGCCTCCAATACACATCAACTGGCGAGTCTTATATTCATGCACAAGTGCTCTGATATTATTTATACCATTTTTACAATGATGCAGTTGTATACATAACAGTAAATCTTCTATTTTTTGTGAGAATAAAAATTCAAAATGAAAAGCAAAAGTAATGGAACAGGGGCCTGGAGACGTGACTAATGAACAGAGAACATGTTATTTTAGTGCCAGGAATGTCTGCCTTGTTTACTCTGGACCCTATTTTGAAATTGGCATCGTTTGAAATTTGTGTGAAATTGGAAAATTGCCATTTTCTGACCACTATTTTGGGTAGATGAAATTGGTAAATAGGCGGTTTCTTGTACTCAATCGATAGAAGAAATGGAGTTCTAGCGAAATAGCTATAATTTTAGGAGACTGAAACATTGGAATTTGTCGAAAATAGGGCTCAAAGTGGGCAAAATCGCCGATGCGTAAGTGTCATGGCTACCGCGAAAGGATAATTCCGTTAGTTTTCGATCAAATTTCATACTTTTGGTGGTGTTATAATCGGAAAACGATTCTCTATCATTTCAAAAGAAAATTTTTTTTTTTTTTTAAATTTTCGACCCCAGGAACACTTTCCTGAGAAGGCCTGTCGACCCCCAAAGGGTTAAAGTGCATTCTATGGTTAACCTCATCCTTCATAAACCCATCCGCTGACACGTCAACTCCCAAATATCTGAAAACATTTACTTCTTCCATAATCCCTCTCTCCAATGTGATATCCAATTTTTCTTTATTTAAATCGTTTGATACCCTCATCACCTTACTCTTATCTATGTTCACTTTCAACTTTCTACCTTTACACACACTCCCAAACTCGTCCACTAACCTTTGCAACTTTTCTTTAGAATCTCCCATAAGCACAGTATCATCAGCAAAAAGTAACTGTCAACTCCCATTTTGCATTTAATTCCTCATAATTTAAAACCACCCCTCTCCCCAACACCCTAGCATTTACTCCTTTTACAACCCCATCTATAAATATATTAAACAACCATGGTGACATTACACATCCCTGTCTAAGACCTACTTTTACCGGGAAGTAATCTCCTCTCTCCTACACACCCTAACCTGAGCCTCACTATCCTCATAAAAACTCTTTACAGCCTTCAGTAACTTACTACCTATTCCATACACTTGCAACATTTGCCACATTGCTCCCCTATCCACTATCATATGCCTTTTCTAAATCCATAAATGCAATGAAAACTTCTCTACCTTTATCTAAATACTGTTCACATATATGCTTCACTGTAAACACTTGATCTACACATCCCCTACCCACTCTAAAACCTCCTTGCTCATCTGCAATCCTACTCTCTGTCTTACCTCTAATTCTTTCAATAATAACCCTGCCATACACTTTACCTGGTATACTCAGTAAACTTATTCCCTATAATTCTTACAATCTCTTTTATCCCCTTCCTTTATATAAAGGAACTATACAAGCTCTCTGCCAATCCCTAGGTACCTTCCCCTCTTTCATACATTTTTTTTTTTTTTCAACAAGTCAGCCGTCTCCCACCGAGGCAGGGTGACCCAAAAAGAAAGAAAATCCCTAAAAAGAAAATACATTCATCATCATTCAACAACTTTCACCACACTCATACATAATCACTGTCTTTTGCAGAGGATCTCAGATACGACAGCTGAGAATAGTCCCTCCCAACTGTCACTATCTCAGACCCCTCCTTTAAAGTGCAGGCATTGTACTTCCCATTTCCAGGACTCAAGTCCAACTAAATCAACTGGTTTCCCTGAATCCCTTCACAAAATGTTACCCTGCTCACACTCCAACAGATCGTCATGTCCCAAAACCATTCGTCTCCATTCACTCCTATCTAACACGCTCACACATGCTTGCTGGAAGTCCAAGCCCTCGCCCACAAAACCTCCTTTACCCCTTCCTCCAACCTTTTCTAGGACGACCCTACCCCGCCTTCCTTCCCTACAGATTTATACGCTCTCCAAGTCATTCTACTTTGATCCATTCTTCTAAATGACCAAACCACCTCAACAACCCCTCTTCAGCCCTCTGACAAATACTTTTAGTAACTCCACACTAATTTCGACATTCCACATTCCGAATTTTCTGCATAATATTTACACCACATATTGCCCTTAGACAGGACATCTCCACTGCCTCCAGCCTCCTCCTCGCTGCAGAATTTACAACCCATGCTTCACACCCATATAGGAGTGTTGGTACCACTATACTTTCATACATTCCCTTCTTTGCCTCCATGGATAATGTTTTTTTGTCTCCACAGATACCTCAATGCACCACTCACCTTTTTTCCTTCATCAATTCTATGATTAACCTCATCCTTCATAAACCCATCCGCTGACACGTCAACTCCCAAATATCTGAAAACATTTACTTCTTCCATTATCCCTCTCTCCAATGTGATATCCAATTTTTCTTTATTTAAATCGTTTGATACCCTCATCACCTTACTCTTATCTATGTTCACTTTTAACTTTCTACCTTTACACACTCTCCCAAACTCGTCCACTAACCTTTGCAACTTTTCTTTAGAATCTCCCATAAGCACAGTATCATCAGCAAAAAGTAACTGTGTCAACTCCCATTTGCATATAATTCTCCATAATTTAATCCCACCCCCTCCCCAACACGCTAGCGTTTACTTTTACAACCCCATCTATAAATATATTAAACAACCATGGTGACATTACACATCCCTGTCTAAGACCTACTTTTACCGGGAAGTAATCTCCCTCTCTCCTACACACCCTAACCTGAGCCTCACTATCCTCATAAAAACTCTTTACAGCCTTCAGTAACTTACTACCTATTCCATACACTTGCAACATTTGACACATTGCTCCCCTATCCACTCTATCATATGCCTTTTCTAAATCCAATGTGATAAAAACTTCTCTACCTTTATCGAAATACTGTTCACATATATGCTTCACTGTAAACACTTGATCTACACATCCCCTACCCACTCTAAAGCCTCCTTGCTCATCTGCAATCCTACTCTCTGTCTTACCTCTAATTCTTTCAATAATAACCCTGCCATACACTTTACCTGGTATACTCAGTAAACTTATTCCCTATAATTTTTACACTCTCTTTTATCCCCCTTCCCTTTATATAAAGGAACTATACATGCTCTCTCCAATCCTAGGTACCTTCCCCTCTTTCATACATTAAACAAAAATCCAACCACTCCAGCACTATATCCCCCTGCTTTTAACATTTCTGTCATGAACCCGTCAGTTCAAGCTGCTTTACCCCCTTTCATTCTACGTAATGCCTCACGCACCTCCCCCACACTCACATCCTGCTCTTCTTCACTCCTAAACGATGTTGTACCTCCCTGGCCAGTACATGAAATTACCGCCTCCCTTTTTCATCGACCTTTTACTCTAACTGTAGCTACAACCAAATAATGATCTGATATATCCGTTGCCCCTCTATAAACATGTACATCCTGAAGCCTACCCATCAACCTTTTATCCACCAATACATAATCCAACAAACTACTTTCCTTACGTGCTATATCATACCTTGTATATTTATTTATCCTCTTTTCATAAAATATGTATTACTTATTACCAAACCTCTTTCTACACATAGCTCAATTAATAGTTCCCCATTTACATTTACCCCTGGCACCCCAAATTTACCTACTACTCCCTCCACAACATTTTTACCCACTTTAGAATTAAGATCCCCAACCACAATTACTCTCACTTGGTTCAAAACTCCCACACACTCACTCAACATTTCCCAAAATCTCTCTCTCCTCTACACTTCTCTCTTCTCCAGGTGCATAAACACTTACTATAACCCACTTTTCACATCCAACCTTATTTTACTCCACATAATCCTTGAATTTATACATTTATATTCCTTCTTTACCTGCCATAACTGATTATTCAACATTATTGCCACTCCTTCTTTAGCTCTAACTCTATTTGAAACCCCTGACCTAATCCCATTTATTTCTCCCCACTGAAACTCTCCTACCCCCTTCAGCTTTGTCTCACTTAAAGCCAGGACATCCAGCTTCTTTTCATTCATAACATCTACAATCATCTCTTTCTTATCATTCACACAACATCCACGCACATTCAAACATCCCACTTTGACGGTTTTCTTCTTTTTCTTTTTAGTAAGCTATACAGGAAAAGGGGTTACTAGCCCATTGTTCCTGGCATTTTAGTTGACTTTTACAACACGCATGGATTACGGAGGAAAGATTCTTATTCCACTTCCCCATGGATATGAAAGGAAAAGGAAAAATTATAAGAACAAGAACTTCTTCTTCTTTCAACACGTCGGCCGTTTCCCACCGAAGTGGGGTGGCCCAAAATGAAAAACGAAAGTTTCCCATTTTACATTTAGTAATATATACAGGAGAAGGGGTTACTAGAACCTTGCTCCCAGCATGTTAGTCGCCTCTTACGACACGCATGGCTTACGGAGGAAGAATTCTGTTCCACTTCCCCATGGAGATAAGAGGAAATAAGAACAAGAACTAGTAAGAAAATAGAAGAAAACCCAGAGGGGTGTGTGTATATACATATGCTTGTACATGAATGTGTAGTGTGACCTAAGTGTAAGTAGAAATAGCAAGACGTACCTGAAATCTTGCATGTTTATGAGACAGAAAAAAAGACACCAGCAATCCTACCATCATGTAAAACAGTTTCAGGTTTCTGTTTCACAGTCACCTGGCAGGATGGTAGTACCTCCCTGGGTGGTTGCTGTCTACCAACCTACTACCTACATTTCATACATTTATTAAAAAAAATACCAACAACTCCAGCACTATATCCCCCCCCTGCTTTTAACATTTCTTTCATGATCCCGTCAGTTCCAGCTGCTTTACCCCTTTCATTCTACGTAATGCCTCACGCACCTCCCCCACACTCACATCCTGCTCTTCTTCACTCCTAAACGATGTTGTACCTCCCTGACCAGTACATGAAATTACCGCCTCCCTTTTATCATCGACATTTAAAAGTTCCTCAAAATATTCTCGCCATCTACCCAATACCTCCAGCTCCCCATCTACTAACTCCCCTACTCTGTTTTTAACTGACAAATCCATTCCCTAGGCTTTCTTACCTTGTTTATCTCACTCCAAAATTCTTTCTTGTTTTCAGCAAAATTTCTTGACAGAGCCTCTCCCATTCTTTCATCTGCTCTTCTTTTGCACTCTCTCACCACTCTCTTCACCTTTCTTTTACTCTCCATATACTCTGGTCTTCTATTAACACTTCTCTTTGTAAAACCTCTCATAAGCTATCTTTTTCTTTTATCACACCCTTTACTTCTTCATTCCACCACTCACTCCTCTTCCTCCTGCACCCACCCTACTATAGCCACAAACTTCTGCCCCCACATTCTAATACTGCATTTTTAAACTATCCCAACTCTCTTCAACCCCCACTACTCATACTTGCACTAGCCCACTTTCTGCCAATAGTTGCTTATATCTCACACCCTAACTTCCTCCTCCTTAGTTTATACACTTTTACCTCTCTCTTACTTGCTGTTGCCATTTTCTTTTTGTCCCATCTACCTTTTACTCTAACTGTAGCTACAACTAAATAATGATCCGATATATCCGTTGCCCCTCTATAAACATGTACATCCTGAAGTCTACCCATCAACCTTTAATCCAACAATACATAATCTAACAAACTACTTTCCTTACGTGCTATATCATACCTTGTATATTTATTTATCCTCTTTTCATAAAATATGTATTACTTATTACCAAACCTCTTTCTACACATAGCTCAATTAATGGTTCCCCATTTACATTTACCCCTGGCACCCCAAATTTACCTACTACTCCCTCCACAACATTTTTACCACTTTAGCATTAAGATCCCCAACCACAATTACTCTCTCACTTGGTTCAAAACTCCCACACACTCAACATTTCCCAAAATCTCTCTTCCTCTACACTTCTCTCTCTCAGGTGCATAAACACTTACTATAACCCACTTTTCCCATCCAACCTTTATTTTACTCCACATAATCCTTGAATTTATACATTTATATTCCCTCTTTACCTACCATAACTGATTATTCAACATTATTGCCACTCCTCCTTTAGCTCTAACTCTATTTGAAACCCCTGACCTAATCCCATTTATTTCTCCCCACTGAAATTCTCCTACCCCCATCAGCTTTGTCTCACTTAAAGTCAGGACATCCAGCTTCTTTTCATTCATAACATCTACAATCATCTCTTTCTTATCATTCGCACAACATCCACGCACATTCAAACATCCCACTTTAACGGTTTTCTTCTTTTTCTTTTTAGTAAATCTATACAGGAAAAGGGGTTACTAGCTCATTGTTCCCGGCATTTTAGTTGACTTTTACAACACGCATGGCTTATGGAGGAAAGATTCTTATTCCACTTCCCTATGGATATGAAAGGAAAAGCAATAAGAACAAGAACTTTTAAGATAAAATCAAAGAAAACTCAGATGAGTGTGTCTACATAAACGTGTACATGTATGTGTAGCGTGACCTAAGTGTAAGTAGAAGTAGCAAGACGTACCTGAAATCTTGCATGTTTATGAGACAGAAAAAAGACACCAGCAATCCTACCATCA
The DNA here is from genome assembly GCA_009830355.1 of Cherax destructor. Classification (NCBI taxonomy): domain Eukaryota; kingdom Metazoa; phylum Arthropoda; class Malacostraca; order Decapoda; family Parastacidae; genus Cherax; species Cherax destructor. The sequence continues at coordinate 21,890 of WNWK01007095.1, read as the reverse complement.
TGTAAAACAAATATAAGCTTTCGTTTTACACTCACTTGGCAGGACGGTAGTACCTCCCTGGGTGGTTGCTGACTACCAACCTACTACCTAGTTCTTGTCCTTGTTTATTTCCTTTTATCTCCATGGGGAAGTGGAACAGAATTCTTCCTCCATAAGCCATGCGTGTCGTAAGAGGCGATTAAAATCCTGGAAGCAAGAGGCTAGTAATCCCTTCTCTTGCATATATTACTAAAGTTAAAAAGAGAAACTTTCGTTTTTCTTTTTGGGCCACCCTGCTTTGGTGGGATACGGCTGATTTGTTGAAAGAAAAGAAGATTACCCAATCAGTGAATTCTACATATTTTTTCCTTCAGCATTTTTCTTGCAAGTCTTTAAATACTGGAGGGTAGTTAATGTCATAAGTTTTTTACCTAAGGCTACCATCCTCAAAGGTAAATTCTTAAAGGAATAAGGCATAAATCTAGACAGAGCAATAAACCTACCTCTTAAACCTTTGGCAAGATCCACATAAATCAATATCTGACAGGATGAACGCATACCACTGATGACTCCTGCTTCTCCAGGAAGACCTGGTGCAAAATGTATATGTGTGCGGTTCATACGGCAGAGACCCTGTTCTTTGATACTGTTCCAGTGCCGATAATATGTACCATGAACTACAGAGTCTGCATCACTATCAATGGTTATCTCCTCAAGGTCTAAGTCATCAACCTGGAAAGAAAACTGTCAGTCTAGTAACTCCTACGGATTAATTGAAAATCTTATTGAAAAAATTATTATTCACATCAAGTTTCTTCAGTCTTAAAAATTAATTAAATTCAAATAAATAAGGGTTCTGGAAACAGACTAAAAAATACTTAAGACATTTTCCTTTTCTTCAATTTTTTTATTTATTTACACAATTAAGCAAGGTATAATAAACACAATCACCATTTTAAGTGGGAAGCATCATTAGGGTTTAGATAAATGGTTCAGAGAACCAACAAGTTGATAAATTAGACACATATGCAACACTTGGGTAACTCTATTGAGGAAACATTTCGCCACACAGTGGCTTCATCAGTTCATACAAAGGAGAAAGGTGAAGAACAGGAGGAGTTTGAGGTAAGTGTATTTTTGGGGGTATGAAATGGACTAACCTAATTTACATCATTCCTTATGGGAATAAATTTGTTTGGTAACAGCACTTGAACAGCATTCTGGAATGAGGGTGAGTTTTGGAGTGTTCGAATAGCGAGGGTCCACTGTACATAGATTATCATACATAGCAGCATATGTGTAGAGAACCTAGGATAAACCAAAAAAGTCAAGTGCGATTTATTTCCATTCTGTCTGACTTTTTTGGGTTATCCTAGGTTCTCTACACATATGATGCTATGTATAATAATCTATGTAACTGTATCTGTGTATACCTGAATAAACTTACTTACTTATGTACTTACAGTTTGTGGGAAGGAAAAACAAATTCCCTTTTCCTCAAGCTTGTTGTGGATCAGCGAGAGACCACCCGCTGTCCCCAGCCACCCCCCGACACCACCCCACCATCCCAACCCTGTGTTAAAATAATTTTACGATGTGTTACATAAAATTGTGCTGCAAATCTTCAATCGTGCTATACCCAAATCGTGCCAAATAAACTCGTGCTAAATGACGGTCTACTGTACTCCTTCAATATTTCGCTAATATCATCTATACGGCTTATTTATCTACAGTGAACCCTTGAATTTCGTGATTAATCCATTCCAGAGTCTGCCGAAATTCAAAATTCACGATTTTCAAAACCATTTTCCCCATAAGAAATAATGTAATCCAATTAATCTGTTTCAGACACCCAGGAGTATTAACAAAAAAATACTTTTTTAGAGATTAAATATAGATTTATATACAGATTTATATACAGTAGGTTGGTACTACCATCCTGCCAGGTGACTGTGAAACAGAAACCTGAAACTGTTTTACATGATGGTAGGATTGCTGGTGTCTTTTTCTGTCTCATAAACATGCAAGATTTCAGGTACGCTTGCTACTTCTACTTACACTTAGGTCACACTACGCAAACATGTACACGTTTATGTATACACACTCATCTGAGTTTTCTTTGATTTTATCTTAATAGTTCTTGTTCTTATTGCTTTTCCCTTTCATATCCATGGGAAGTGGAATAAGAATCTTCCTCCGTAAGCCATGCGTGTTGTAAAAGTCAACTAAAATGCCGGGAACAATGGCTAGTAACCCCTTTTCCTGTATAGCTTACTAAAAAAAGAAGAAGAAAAACCGTCAAAGTGGGATGTTTGAATGTGCGTGGATGTTGTGAATGATAAGAAAGAGATGATTGTAGATGTTATGAATGAAAAGAAGCTGGATGTCCTGGCTTTAAGTGAGACAAAGCTGAAGGGGGTAGGAGAGTTTCAGTGGGGAGAAATAAATGGGATTAGATCAGGGTTTCAAATAGAGTTAGAGCTAAGAAGGAGTGGCAATAATGTTGAATAATCAGTTATAAATGTATAAATTCAAGGATTATGTGGAGGGAAAATAAAGGTTGATGTGAAAAGTGGGTTATAGTAAGTGTTTATGCACCTGGAGAAGAGAGAAATGTAGAGGAGAGAGAGATTTTGGGAAATGTTGAGGAGTGTGTGGGGAGTTTTGAACCAAGTAGAGAGTAATTGTGGTTGGGGATCTTAATGCTAAAGTGGGTAAAATGTTGTGGATGGAGTAGTAGGTAAATTTGAGGACAGGGTAAATGTAAATGGGGAACCATTAATTGAGCTATGTGTAGAAAGAGGTTTGGTAATAAGTAATACATATTTTATGAAAAAGAGGATAAATAAATATACAAGGTATGATATAGCACGAAGGAAAGTAGTTTGTTGGATTATGTATGTGGATAAAAGGTTGATGAGTAGGCTTCAGGATGTACATGTTTATAGAGGGGCAAACGGATATATCAGATCATTATTAGGTTGTAGCTACAGTTAGAGTAAAAGGTAGATGGGACAAAAGAAAATGGCAACAGCAAGTAAGAGAGAGGTAAAAGTGTATAAACTAAGGAGGAGGAAGTTAGGTGAGATATAAGCAACTATTGGCAGAAAGGTGGATAGTGCAAGTAGGAGTAGTGGGGGTTGAAGAGAGTTGGGATAGTTTTAAAAATGCAGTATTAGAATGTGGGGCAGAAGTTTGTGGCTATAGGAGGGTGGGCAGGAGGAAAGAGAGTGAGTGGTGGAATGAAGAAGTAAAGGGTGTGATAAAAGAGAAAAAGGTAGCTTATGAGAGGTTTTTACAAAACAGAAGTGTTAATAGAAGAGCAGAGTATATGGAGAGTAAAAGAAAGGTGAAGAGAGTGGTGAAGATGCAAAAGAAGAGCGATGAAAGAATGGGAGAGGCTCTGTCAAGAAATTTTGCTGAAAACAAGAAAAAAATTTTGGAGTGAGATAAACAAGGTAAGAAAGCCTAGGAACGAATGGATTTATCAGTTAAAAACAGAGTAGGGGAGTTAGTAATGGGGAGCTGGAGGTATTGGGTAGATGGCAGGAATATTTTGAGGAACTTTTAAATGTCGATGAAAAGAGGGAGG
>WNWK01007095.1:0-18219 GCA_009830355.1 Cherax destructor | reverse complement strand
CAAAATGTATATGTGTGGGTTATGGGGAAGACCCTGTTCTTTGATACTTTTCCCAGTGCCGATAAAACCATAACTGATCTGCACCTATCAATGGTTATCTCCTCGGTCTAAGTCATCTGGAAAAAAAACTGTCATCAGTTCCTACGGATTAATTGAAAATCTTATTGAAAAATTATTATTCCATCAAGTTTCTTCAGTTTTAAAAAATTTAAATTTAAAATTAAATAAATAAGGTTCTGAAACAGACAAAAAATAAAACTTTTCCTTTTCTTAATTTTTTTTTTTTACAAAATTTAAAACAGGTATAAAAAACCAAATCCCTTTTAAAAGGGGGAAGCATTTAGGGTTTAGATAAATGGTTCAGAAAACCCAAACAAGTTGATAAATTAGAAAATATGCAACACTTGGGAAACTTTTGGGGAAACATTTCGCCACACAGTGGTTTATATCCATACAAAGGAGAAAGGTGAAGAACAGGAGGAGTTTGAGGTAAGTGTATTTTGGGGGTATGAAATGGCAACCTAATTACATCATTCCTTATGGGAAAAAATTTTTTTGGTAACAGCATTGAACACATTCGGGAATGGGGGTGGTTTGGGTTTGAATAGCGAGGTCCACTGACATAGATTTCATACATGCAAGTTAGAACCAGGATAAACCAAAAAGTAAAGTGCGATTTTTCCATTCTGTCTGATTTTTTTGGGTTACCCTGGTTTCCACATATTGCATGTAAAATTTCTATGTAATTATCTGTGTATACCTGAAAAAACTTACTTACTTATGTACTTACAGTTTGTGGAAGGAAAAAAAATTCCCCTTTTCCTAAAGTTTTTTGGGATCAGCGAAGACCCCCCGCTGCCCCCAGCCACCCCCGACACCACCCCACCACCCCAAACCCGTGTTAAAAAAATTTTTTTACGATGTGTTACATAAAATTGTGCTGCAAATCTTCAATCGTGTATACCCAAATGGTAAAAAAACTCGTTAAATAGGCCTGTACCCCTTAATTTTTTTAATTTCTTGGCTTTTATCTACAGTGAACCCTTGAATTTCGTGATTAATCCATTCCAGAGTCTGCCGAAATTCAAAATTCACGATTTTCAAAACCATTTTCCCCATAAGAAATAATGTAATCCAATTAATCTGTTTCAGACACCCAGGAGTATTAACAAAAAAATACTTTTTTAGAGATTAAATATAGATTTATATCAGATTTATATACAGTAGGTTGGTACTACCATCCTGCCAGGTGACTGTGAAACAGAAACCTGAAACTGTTTTACATGATGGTAGGATTGCTGGTGTCTTTTTTCTGTCTCATAAACATGCAAGATTTCAGGTACGTCTTGCTACTTCTACTTACACTTAGGTCACACTACGCAAACATGTACACGTTTATGTATACACACTCATCTGAGTTTTCTTTGATTTTATCTTAATGTTCTTGTTCTTATTGCTTTTCCCTTTCATATCCATGGGGAAGTGGAATAAAATCTTTCCTCCGTAAGCCATGCGTGTTGTAAAAGTCAACTAAAATGCCGGGAACAATGGGCTAGTACCCTTTTCCTGTTACTAAAAAGAAGAAGAAAGAAACCGTCAAGTGGGATGTTTGAATGTGCGTGGATGTTGTGCGAATGATAAGAAAGAGATGATTGTAGATGTTATGAATGAAAAAGAAAGCTGGATGTCCTGGCTTTAAGTGAGACAAAGCTGAAGGGGTAGGAGATTTCAGTGGGGAGAAATAAATGGGATTAGATCAGGGGTTTCAAATAGAGTTAGAGCTAGAGAAGGAGTGGCAATAATGTTGAATAATCAGTTATAAATGTATAAATTCAAGAGTTATGTGGAGGAAAATAAAGGTTGGATGTGAAAAGTGGGTTATAGTAAGTGTTTATGCACCTGGAGAAGAGAAATGTAGAGGGGGGAGAGAGATTTTGGGAAATGTTGAGTGAGTGTGTGGGAGTTTTAACCAAGTAAGAGAGTAATTGTGGTTGGGGATCTTAATGTAAAGTGGGTAAAAATGTTGTGGATGGAGTAGTAGGTAAATTTGGGGTGCCAGGGGTAAATGTAAATGGGAACCATTAATTGAGCTATGTGTAGAAAGAGGTTTGGTAATAAGTAATACATATTTTATGAAAAAGAGGATAAATAAATATACAAGGTATGATATAGCACGTAAGGAAAGTAGTTTGTTGGATTATGTATTGTGGATAAAAGGTTGATGAGTAGGCTTCAGGATGTACATGTTTATAGAGGGGCAACGGATATATCAGATCATTATTTGGTTGTAGCTACAGTTAGAGTAAAGGTAGATGGGACAAAAGAAAATGGCAACAGCAAGTAAAGAGAGGTAAAAGTGTATAAACTAAGGGAGGAGGAAGTTAGGGTGAGATATAAGCAACTATTGGCAGAAAGGTAGGCTAGTGCAAGTAGGAGTAGTGGGGGGTTGAAGAGAGTTGGGATAGTTTTAAAAATGCAGTATTAGAATGTGGGGCAGAAGTTTGTGGCTATAGGAGGGTGGGTGCGAGGAAAGAGGAGTGAGTGGTGGAATGAAGAAGTAAAGGGTGTGATAAAGAGAAAAGGTAGCTTATGAGAGGTTTTTACAAAACAGAAGTGTTAATAGAAAGCACAGTATATGGAGAGTAAAAGAAAGGTGAAGAGAGTGGTGACAGAGTGCAAAGAAGAGCAGATGAAAGAATAGGAGAGGCTCTGTCAAGAAATTTTGCTGAAAACAAGAAAAAATTTTGGAGTGAGATAAACAAGGTAAGAAAGCCTAGGACGAATGGATTTGTCAGTTAAAAACAGAGTAGGGAGTTAGTATAAGGGAGCTGGAGGTATTGGGTAGATGGCAGGAATATTTTGAGGAACTTTTAAATGTCGATGAAAAGAGGGAGGCGGTAATTTCATGTACTGGTCAGGGGAGGTACAACATCGTTTAGGAGTGAAGAAGAGCAGGATGTGAGTGTGGGGGAGGTGCGTGAGGCATTACGTAGAATGAAAGGGTAAAGCAGCTGGAATTGCGGAATCATGACAGAAATGTTAAAAGCAGGGGGATATAGTGCTGGAGTGGTTGGTTTTTGTTTAATAAATGTATAAAAGGGGAAGGTACCTAGGGATTGGCAGAGAGCATGTATAGTTCCTTTATATAAAGGGAAGGGGGTAAAAGAGAGTGTAAAAATTATAGGGGAATAAGTTTACTGAGTATACCAGGTAAAGTGTATGGCAGGGTTATTATTGAAAGAATTAGAGGTAAGACAGAGAGTAGGATTGCAGATGAGCAAGGAGGCTTTAGAGTGGGTAGGGGATGTGTAGATCAAGTGTTGTATCAGTGAAAGCATATATGTGAATAGTATTTAGATAAAGGTAAGTTTTATTGCATTTATGGATTTAGAAAAGGCATATGATAGAGTGGATAGGGGAGCAATGTGTCAAATGTTGCAAGTGTATGGAATAGGTAGTAAGTTACTGAAGGCTGTAAAGAGTTTTTATGAGGATAGTGAGGCTCAGGTTAGGGTGTGTAGGAGAGAGGGAGATTATTTCCGGTAAAAGTAGGTCTTAGACAGGGATGTGTAATGTCACCATGGTTGTTTAATATATTTATAGATGGGGTTGTAAAAGAAGTAAAAGCTAGGGTGTTGGGGAGGGGTGGGATTAAATTATGGAGAATTAAATGCAAAATGGGAGTTGACACAGTTACTTTTTGCTGATGATACTGTGCTTATGGGAGATTCCAAAAAAAGTTGCAAAGGTTAGTGGACGAGTTTGGGAGAGTGTGTAAAGGTAGAAAGTTAAAGTGAACATAGATAAGAGTAAGGTGATGAGGGTATCAACGATTTAAATAAAGAAAAATTGGATATCACATTGGGAGAGGGATTATGGAAGAAGTAAATGTTTTCAGATATTTGGGAGTTGACGTGTCAGCGGATGGGTTTATGAAGGATGAGGTTAACCATAGAATTGATGAAGGAAAAAGGTGAGTGTGCATTGAGGTATCTGTGGAGACAAAAAACGTTATCCATGGAGGCAAAGAAGGGAATGTACGAAAGTATAGTGGTACCAACACTCATATATCGGTGTGAAGCATGGGTTGCAAATGCTGCAGTGAGGAGGAGGCTGGAGGCAGTGGAGATGTCCTGTCTAAGGGCAATGTGTGGTGTAAATATTATGCAGAAAATTCGGAATGTGGAAATTAGGAGAAGGTGTGGAGTTACTAAAAGTATTTGTCAGAGGGCTGAAGAAGGGTTGTTGAGGTGGTTTGGTCATTTAAGAGAATGGATCAAAGTAGAATGACTTGGAGAGCGTATAAATCTGTAGGGAAGGAAGGCGGGGTAGGGGTCGTCCTAGAAAGGTTGGAGGGAAGGGGTAAAGGAGGTTTTGTGGGCGAGGGCTTGGACTTCCAGCAAGCATGTGTGAGCGTGTTAGATAGGAGTGAATGGAGACGAATGGTTTTGGGACATGACGATCTGTTGAGTGTGAGCAGGGTAACATTTTGTGAAGGGATTCAGGAAACCAGTTAATTGATTTAGTTGGACTTGAGTCCTGAAAATGGGAAGTACAATGCCTGCACTTTAAAGGAGGGGTCTGAGATAGTGACAGCTTGTTAAGTCTAACTTCTTGGCTGCTTACTTTGGGCAGTAGAATGGTAGCATAGGTGCAGAGATCGGCCGATGACTAGACTCAGTTTATTAATGGCAAGGTGTAGGAATACACGGGGACAGAGTGCGAGGGACCGGAGCCAGTTCGTAGGGGAGATGCTGCTTCAGTGAGGTAGGCCGTGTTAGTGAGAGAGAAGCATGGCTGACCAGCCCGACCTTGATAGGCTATAGAGGGCAGCACCATAGTGCCGCGCAGTTTGAAACAGCCTCTAGGTAGGCTGTTTATATATTACAAACTCCAATCACACAATAGAGCGGAAAAGTAATGTGAAGGACCTGGGTGTGGTAATGTCCGAAGACCTCACCTTCAAGGACCACAACATTGCCACTATCACATCTGCGAGGAAACTGATAGTATGGATAATGAGAACATTCAAGTATTTATCTACCACAATTCATCTAATATGACATAATAAACAATATTAATAACATAGAAACATGATATATACTCTAGAATGAATAAAATATGTCATTACATATGTGAGGACTGGTGGAAGTGTGTTATTGTTGTTGGGTTTATAAGGGCCACTGACCACAAGCCGTACATATAGTGGTGGTGGTGGGCAGCAGCAGAGGCCACCACCACTATTCACACTGAAACAATGTACGTAATTGCGAATGTTTTAAAAGGGCAGTATTAGAATGTGGGGCAGAAGTTTGTGGGTATAGGAGGGTGGGTGCAGGAGGAAACAGGAGTGATTGGTGGGATGATGAAGTTAAGGGTGTGATAAAAGAGAAAAAGGTAGCTTATGAGAGGTTTTTACAAAACAGAAGTGTTGTAAGAAGAGCAGAGTATATGGAAAGTAAAAGAAAAGTGAAGAGAGTGGTGAGAGAGTGCAAAAGAAGAGCAGATAAAAGACTAGGAGAGGCACTGTCAAGAAATTTTGCAGTAAATAAGAAAAAGTTTTGGAGTGAGATAAACAAGTTAAGAAAGCCTAGGGAACGAATGGATATGTCAGTTAAAAACAGAGTAGGGGAATTAGTAGATGGGGAGTTGGAGGTATTGGGAAGATGGCGGGAATATTTTGAAGAACTTTTAAATGTCGATGAAAAAAGGGAGGCGGTAATTTCATGAACTGGTCAGGGAGGTATAACATCTTTTAGGAGTGAGGAAGAGCAGGATGTGAGTGAGGGAGAGGTGCGTGAGGAATTACGTAGAATGAAAGGGGGTAAAGCAGCTGGAACTGACGGGATCATGACAGAAATGTTAAAAGCAGGGGGAGATATTGTGTTGGAGTGGTTGGTATTTTTGTTTAATAAATGTACAAAAGAGGGGAAGGTACCTAAGGATTGGCAGAGAGCGTGCATAGTTCCTTTATATAAAGGGAAGGTTGACAAAAGAGATTGTAAAAATTATAGGGGAATAAGTTTACTGAGTATACCAGGTAAAGTGTACGGTAGGATTATTATTGAAAGAATTAGAGGTAAGACAGAGGGTAGGATCGCAGATGAGCAAGGAGGTTTTAGAGTGGGTAGATCAAGTGTTTACACTGCAGCATATATGTGAACAGTATTTAGATAAAGGTAGGGAAGTTTTCATTGCATTTATGGACTTAGAAAAAGCATATGATAGAGTGAATAGGGGAGCAATGTGGCAGATGTTGCAAGTATATGGAATAGGTAGCAAGTTACTGAATGCTGTAAAGAGTTTTTATGAGGATAGTGAGGCTCAGGTTAGGGTGTGTAAGAGAGAGGAAGATTACTTCCCGGTAAGAGTAGGTCTTAGACAGGGATGTGTGATGTCACCATGGTTGTTTAACCCTTTGACTGTTTTGTTCATATATATACGTCTTACGAGCCACTGTTTCAGACGTATATATACTCAAAAATACTAGCGGCTTCAAATCAAGCGGGAGAAAGCTGGTAGGCCCACATATGAGAAATGAGTCTGTGTGGTCAGTGTGCGCTGTATCAAAAAAATCCTGCAGCACACAGTGCATAATGAGAAAAAAAAACTCCGACCATGTTTTTGGATTAAAATGACGAGTTTGAAGTGTATTTTTGTATAGTATTTATGGTTGTATTCTCTTTTTCGTGGTCTCATTTGATAGAATGGAAAACATACTACAGAAATAGAGATAATTTTGATTAGTTTCATAATGAAAATGACCTTGAAATTGAGCTCAAAGTAGGGAAAATGTTCGATTTTTGCCAATGTTCAAGAGTAAACAAATCATGCCATGCGTCCAATACACATCAACTGGTGAGTCTAATATTCTTTCACAAGTGCACTGATATTATTTATACCATTTTTACAATAATGCAATAATCTGCATAACGCTAAATCTTCTATTTTTTGTGTGAATAAAAAATCAAAATAGAAAGCAAGAGTAATATAAGAGGGGCCTAAAGATGTGACTAATGAACAGATAACATCTTATTTTAGTGCCAGGAATGTCTGCATTGTTTATTCTGGAAAGTGGCAAGAATGGGCGAGGAGAATGTGACTTCTTCAGCGATTAACCCTTTGGGGGGTCGACAGGCCTTCTCGGAAACACGTTCTCAGGGTCGAAATTTTTTGGGAAAAAAAAAATTTTTCTTATGAAATAATGGAGAATCTTTTTCTGATCATAACGACACCAGAAGTTTGAAATTTGAATGAAAACGTACGGAATTATGCTCTCGCGAAGTTATCGGTCTCAAAGATGTTTACGCATCGGCGATTTCACCCACTTTGAGCCCTATTTTTGGCCAATTCCAATGTTCCAGTCCACTAAAATCATAGCTATTTCGCTAGAACTCATTTCTTCTATCGATTGAGAACAAGAAACTGCCTATTTACCAATTTCAACTACCCAAAATAGTGGTCAGAAAATGACAATTTGGCCAATTTCACACAAATTTCAAACGATGTTACTTTCAAAATATGGTCCAGAATAAACAAGGCAGACATTCCTGGCACTAAAATAACATCTTCTGTTCATTAGTCACGTCTCCAGGCCCCTCTTTCATTACTTTTGCTTTCCATTTTGAATTTTTATTCTCACAAAAAATAGAAGATTTACTGTTATGTATACAACTGAATCATTGTAAAAATGGTATAAATAATATCAGCGCACTTGTGCAAGAATATTAGACTTGCCAGTTGATGTGTATTGGACGCATGATGTCATTTGTTTACTCTTGAACATCGACGAAAATCGAACATTTTCGCTACTTTTGAGCTCAATTTCAAGGTACTTGTCATTGTCAAACCAATCAAAATCATCTCTATTTCTGTAATATATCTTCCATTCTATCACATGAGACCAAGAAAACAAGAATACATCAATAAATACCATACGAAAATAGACTGTAAAGTCGCTGTTTTAAACAAAAAAAAACGGTCAGTTTTTTTTTCTCATTATGCAGTGTGTGGTGAAGGATTTTTTTTATACTGTGCACACTGACCACATAGACCCATTCTTTCATATGTAGGCCTACCAGCCATTTCCTGCTTAATTTGAACCTGCTAGAATTTACACGTACTAGTACAGCACCAACCCCTGCTCATAAAACGTACTAGTACGGCACCGACCCTGAAAGGGTTAAGGACATTTGTTTAAAGTGGAGTGAGGTGCAAAGTTTTGTGGAGAAATATAACCCTAACAAAGCTGTTGCAAGTCATGTCTGCAACATGTTAGATGACAATGCCGTGTCCCATTTTAGGCAAATCTTAAAGAGACGCCAGAAACAGACCTCTGTGGACAAATTTTTTGTGTGGCAGGGGTACAGTGACTCTCAAGCTGGTCCTAGTGCCAGTTCGGTAAATTTTTCGCATCTGGATACGAACGAAATTTCAGGATGCGAAATTCCCCCTCATGGGAGGTTCCTTGGTGAGGGGCTCTTGATCTAGGGAATTGGATCTGTGCTCCAGTGTACACTCATTACTACTTTTCTTTTTTTTTTTTTTTTTTTTTTTTTTTTTTTTTTTTTTTTTTTTTTTTTTTCTGTTGCAATACATAGTCTGCAACATGTTAGATGACAATGCTAGTGTCCCATTTTAGGCAATCTTAGAAGAACAGAAACAGACCTGAAATTTTGATGTTGAGAGACAGACTAAGAGGTCCTAGTGCCAGCAATTCTCGCATCATGATAAACGAAATCAGATGCGAATTCTCGTGGGTTCTCTTGGAGGGGCTATCCTCTGGGATTGATCTGTCTCCAGTGTACACTCATTACTACTTACCTTAAAATATTTGTAGTCTTAATGGTCTTAATATAGGGTGCAAGGTGAATAATAAGGTAGGTAGGTATCAAAGTGTGGTATTTATGTAACCCCCCCATTTGGCCACCCCACCCACACATTATATACTAGGCATTTAAAGTGCCCTAGAGCGATAAAATGCATATACAGTACGCTCATTACTTACTTTAAAATATTTGTAGTCTTAAAGTAGAGTGAGAGGTGAGTAAACAAGATTAAATGAATAAACGAGAGAGAGAGAATGAGTACATGAGAGTGTAGAAGATTCGCGAGTTTTGTAAACAAACCAGTTGTTGTTACCAGCCCAGACACGAATGGTTTTTGTTCACTCCGTTAAGCCAACTGGAAAAACATCTCATATTTATGTTAATTTATGTGTTTATATGTTACGTAGCATGTTTATTATGTAATTTTGAAAAAATATCATAGATGGATTAAGCAAAATGTCCATATTAACGTTTTATACGACATTTACTGTGCCTCAGAGTGAAAGAATTGGAAGACGTTTTCATAGCTGGAGCGAATGCCCACGACCACCCTCCTCCCCCGCCACCACATACGTAATGACATACTACATATTTTATTCATTCTAGTGTATATCAGGTTTTTATATTATTTATATTGTTTATTATGTCATATTAGATGAATTGTGAAAGATAAATAAGCCCTAGAGTTGATAATAGCGTCATATTGAAGTACTATTTTATCATGCCTCCTGACAGCAGGAATTCCCCTGGAACGAATTAATGGCACTTCAATTAATTTAAATGAGGAAAATTAACCCATCATACGAACAAATCAGGATACGAACAAGGTCACGGAACGGATTAAATTCGTAAGCAGAGGTTCAACTGTATTTCTTATGGGAAATACTGCTTCAGTTTTCGTCGAATTCGGTTTTCGTCAAACTCTCTGGAACGAATTAAAAACAAAAACCAAGATTCCACTGTACTCAATTTCCAGTATAATAAAATACAGTAGAACCCCCATATCCACAGATTCAGTTATCCATGGTTTACTGTGGCCTGAAAATAACCCTTAATTGTGGTTAACCCTTTGAGGGTCCATCCCATAGTTCTACGGCTTTGAAGCCAGGGTTCAAACCATAGTACTATGTCATGAGCTCAGCTCACTCAGATAAGCTGTGAGTGGTAAATTTGGGCCTAGATATGAGAGAATGCATCTATGTGGTAAGTGTGTACATATAAAACAAATCCTGCAGCACGCAGTGCATAATGAGAAAAAAACTGTGACCGTGTTTTTGGATTAAAACAGCGACTTTGTAGTGTATTTTTGTATGTTTTTTTACGGTTCTATTCGCGGTTTCTTGGTCTCATTTGATAGAAAGGATGATATACTACAGAAATTGGGATAATTTTGATTGGTTAGTACTGAAAATAGCTTGAAATTGAGCTCAAATTAACGGAAATGTTTGATTTTTGCCGACATTCAAGAGTAAACAAATCACATCTCGCGTGCAATACACGTCAGCTGGTGGGTCTAATGTGCATTCACAAAAGCGCTGATGTTATTTATACAATTACTATTACAATATTGCATAACAGTAAACCTTTTATTTTATGGTGTGAATATAAATTCTTTATGTGAATAAGAAATCAAAATGGAATTCATCTGTAAAGGCTGGAAGCGTAACTAATAAACAGAGGAAATGTTATTTTAGTGCCAGGAATGCCTGCATTGTTTATTCTGGACCCTATTTTGAAATTGGAATATTTTGAACTGTGTGAAATTGGCCAAATTACCAATTTCCAATCACTTTATTGGGTAGTTGAAATAGTTGATTGGGTGATTTCTTGTGCTCAATAGATAAAATGGAACACATACTAGTGAAATAGCTAAGAATTTGGTCTAATGTAACAATGTACGTAATTGGCCAAAAATAGGACTCAAAATAGGCAAAATCAGCGATGCATAAATATCACTGACACAGCAAAATTCGTGAAAGCGATATTTCGTCAATTTTTATCAAATTCCATACTTTTTGTTTTATTCCCTAAGTAAAAGATTCTCTACCATTTCATAAAATAATAATAATTTTTTTTTAAATTCTTGGACCCTGTGGGGAATTTTCAGATCAGAGATCTGGACCCTCAAAGGGTTAATTAATAATGACACCAAAGCACAAAAGTAGTGATGGTATTCAAAGCCTAAAAGAAGCTGTGAAGTGCTTCCCATCAATGAAGAAGTGCTAATTCTCCACTTATTGTGCTTAATTTATCAATAAAACTTAATCATAGGTATGTAGTATGTAAACGATAAAAGACTTATATACATGAAGTTCGCTACTATCCGTGGTTTCAGGTATCCGTGGCAGGTCTTGGAACGTATCCCCAGTGGATACGGGGGTTCTACTGTACAGCCAAGAATGACTGGTCATGATTTACAGCATCCCAGTAATTTAATCAGATCTATTAAAAACCCATAAAACAGACCAGAGATGTAGGAGGGCCTTACTTATCCTCAGGATAAACAAAAATCTGTTCTCAGGATAATCAGCAAAATTTGAATAGTACAGTGACCCAGTTCTAACCGAAATCGCATTTATGTAGTATAATATTGTAAGTGCTTGAAAGTATTTTGGGTCTGAAATAGACTAACCTACGTGACATTTTCTTAAGGGTATTCCTAATGGCACTGAGCAGACTTCAGAGGAATTTCTAACTGGTCCTGTATTTCCAATAATTTGAGGCCAATTTCAAGCTACTTCTGGTCCTGGAACCAACGAAAATCATCTCTATTTCAATAACACGTCTTCAATTCTATTAAAAGATACCAAGAAACAGCCAATAAAACCACAAAATCTATCCTAAAAAACACCTCAATTTTGTTATTTTAAACCAAACACAAGGTCAGAGTTTTGCTTTTCCCATCATGAATCACATCAGACACAATTTTTTTATACTTTGCACTCACTACACAGACCCATTCTCTCATATCTAAGCCAAAACTACCACTCACAGCTTATCTGAGACAGCTGAGTTCATCACATAGAACTACACGAGGGACCCTGACCTCAATGATGTAGTTCTACATGACAGCCACTGAAAGGGCTAACTCAGGATAACCCAACATAGCCAAGTAATATGGCTCATTTCTGCTGGGAACTTTCACTAAGACAAGGTTATCTGGCTGATGTGAGCCCTGTCATTATACTGGGCACTATGCTCACCCTTAGGTCTTTCTCTGAGTGAAGTCTGCAGCCTCTGTCCCCCTAATCTATACCATTTCTTATCTTGCTCCTTCCCCAGTCTTCAAGATTTTGAATTTACTGGGGTTGAATTCAAGCAACTACTTATCGACCACTCTTACAATTTGTCCAGATCCCTTTGAAGTCTTTCCTTGTCCTTATCTGTTTTTCTCATTAGTTTTACATCAGCAAACAGGGATATACAGTGGACTCCCGGTTTACGTACTGCTCCAAACTCGAACAATTATGTAAGTGTATTTTTGTAAGTGCTTTTGTAAGTGTATTTTTGGGGGTCTAAAAGGACTAATCTAATTTACATTATTCCTTAAGGGAAAAAATTTGTTTGGTAATGGCACTTGAACAGCATTCTGGAACGAATTATGGCCATTAACGGGGGTTCCACTGTATCTCAATTAGTCCCATCTGGAATGTTACTCTCATAAACCAGAAACAGTAATGGTTCTAATACTGATCCTTGCAGTACCCTGCTAGTTACTCTTCTCCATTTCTGACATCTCTTTCCTGACAGTCACTCCTTGCTTCCTTTTCCTAATACAGTGGAACCTCGGTTTTCGTGATTAATTCGTTCCAGAATGTCTGACGAAAGCCGAATTGTACGAAAACTGAAGTAATATTTCCCAAAAGAAATAATGTAAATCCAATTAATCCGTTCCAGACACCCAAAAATATTAACAAAAAATACATTTTATAGAGAATAACTATAGTTTTACATACAGAAAACAATGAGAAAAAATATAACTAATGAAATGGATAAATGAACATTTAACATCACTTTTACCTTTATTGAAGACTCTTGTTGGCGTATAGAAGACAGCGAGGAGGGGAGAGGGAGTAGTTTTGGTTGGAAGGGGAATCCCCCTCTATAAGGACTTCAGGTATCAAGGCCCTATCTGGGGATATTTTCCTTCTTTGTCTTTTACTGGCACTGGACCCCTGTGCAAGTCACCCCACTTTGAACACATGTCCTTAATCACTGAAGGCGGCACATTCTCCCTTCTCTCTTCCTCCTCCTCTGAAGCAATTTCCTCAGCTGCGATCTGTTGCTGTTCCAGTTGAAGGTCTTGCAGCTCTTCAGTGGTTAGCTCTTCCCTGTGGTCGTCCACCAACTCTTCCACATCCTGGCCACTTACATCCAACCCCATGGACTTCCCCAAAGCCACAATAGATTCCACAACAGGCATAGGGTTGTTAGGGTCAGCCTGAAACCTTACAAAACCCTTCTCTTGATCCACACCAACAACAACTTCTCAACATCTTCGATTGTTTGCGATCTCTGTTTCGTTAGCACTTTTACCACTTTAGCAACATCAGCTTCCTTGATTTCTTTTTTCTTTGCCAGGATGGAACTGATTGTTGATGTGGATTTCCCATACATCCAGGCGAGATCGGCCACCTGTACGCCACTTTTGTACTTAGCAACGACTTCTTTTTTTTAATTCTTGTGTGTTTTCGACTCCTTCTGGACCATTCTCAACTCTACGAAAACCAAGGTGATGTACAAAAACTGGGACAAAATTTTGATGGAAAAAGTTGTCGAAAACCAAATCCTACGAAAACTGGGGTGTATGAAAACTGAGGTTCCACTGTATTTTCTTTGATCTATCAAAGAATCTCAAGGTTTTGGCCCAGCCTATGGTGGGATACAGTATCGAATGCCTTCTTGCAGTCTAAAAAGTGCACTCCATCCAATCCCCCTTCAGCTGTATTCCAAGGAATTCAGCTGAAGGGACTTTAAGCATTCTCAGTAGTTCAGATGCTTGATTGAGTGTATACAAGGAATGAAAGTTCTCTGCACATTTTCTATCTCAGCAATCAGATTTCCTTGAAGGGAGACATCTATATACAATAGCATTCCAGTCTGGAGAGAACAAGTGACAAGAGTATCATCACTGGCTCAGTATCTCTTGTCTTGAACATTCTGTTATCCAGCCTATCATTTTCCTTGCAGTAGCAATGGCAACATTGTTGTGATCCTTGAATGCAAGATCATCTGACATCATTACTCCTAAGTCTCACACATGGGACTTTTCTGTATTGAATAATTTGAGTTTGTCCAGTACTCTGTTAGTCTATTTCCTCCATTCTTCCACAGCAAAGCAATTAAAACTTGTGTTCCAGACAGAAGTATTTTTCTAAATAGAATTACATAGAGAAAACTGAAAAACCGAACAAATTGTGGTTTAATGTTGCGTTGAACTAAATAAAAAATGATCACATGTTAGGAACACTGGTGTAAATGTAGCAGAAATGAAAGGCTGAAGATATGGAAAGAGTGAAATGATGAAAGATGGTAAACACAACAAGTTATTGAGATATTTGGTAAAAATTTGGTAGTACATATACAGATTTTTACTGTAATACCTAGCACATAAACAAAGGTAAGACGTTAACATTAAATGAACCCAAATTACAATGAATCTATGATGTACCTGGATTGAATGTCCCTGATTGGCCCTGATGTAAAATTCACCATTCTCTTCTTTAAGTGCAAAGCGCTGTTTGGGGCAGTTAGCCACTATCTCCTTAACCTTATCAACTTTAACCTGGATAAAAGAACAAGCGTATAACTTCCTTATATCAAATACATTTCAAAGTTAAATTATTTAAATACCATACTCACAATGTAAAACAGGAGAACATACAAGTATTCAGCGAGTTTTATCAATTTTCAAATTAAAAATAACATTACTCTCATATAGCAGAAAGGCTTTTATTTACTTGTACTTAAAGTTTGGTAACATGCAATCATTTGAATTTAAAAATAGAACAAAGGAACCACTAACCTTCTTAAAAGTTGGTTTCCGAAGAACATCCTCCAGTTTGGCCCAACCTCCTGTCCCAAGAATCAAGCCTTCCTTCTCAGCCCCGTGACGAAGTAACCAAGACAGTGCTTTGCTTATACGCACATCAGTTTTTGACTGTTCAAAATGAGAGAATATTTCATTACCATACCACCAAAAATTTAAAACTGCTATTATTACATAACTGAGATCAAATAGTTAACAATATTTCTAATGTTAAATATCGTGACGTACGATATACAGTATGAGAGAAAATACAGGCATGAACAAACAATCCTAAATACAGACACAGACAAAAAAGCATTGAGCAGAAAAAAAAATAAAGAGTAGAAAAGATAAAACGAAATAACTAAGATAGCACACACAAGTACAGCCTCTCCTCACTTAGCGACGTACTCGTTTACCGACGCCTCAGACTTACGATGGACTCTTGACCAGTATTTATACCTAAATAATGTACAGTGGACCCCCGGTTAACGAACACCCCGGAAATCGTACAATTATGTAAGTATAATATTGTAAGTGCTTGTGGAAGTGTATTTTTGGGGGTCTGAAATAGACTAACCTACGTGACATTATTTCTTAAGGAAGTAAATTCGTTCGGTAATGGCACTTGAGCAGGCTTCTGGGATGAAGTTTTTTCATTAAATGGGGGTCCACTGTATATTAGCACTGATTTCCTCTATTCTGTTTACAGTGGACCCCGAGTTTCGTAAAAACTTCACTCCTGAAGTCTGCTCAAGTGCCATTACCGAACAAATTTACTCCCTTAAGGAAAAATGTCACGTAGGTTAGTCTATTTCAGACCCCCAAAAATACTTTTCCACAAGCACTTACAATATTATACTTACATAAATGTACGATTTCCGGGGTTTACGAAACTCGGGGGTCCACTGTATTTGAATATACAGTACACTACTAAATAAACATTTAAAAATACACCAGAAATGTTATAAATGGTGCATAGGTAACATTAAAACAATATCAAAGATGGTTGACACAAACCCACTACCATTACGTATAGTATGCTCCTCACTTAGCGACGAATTCGTTTAACGATGTGGTCTTAGGAATGGAGCTCCGTCGTTAAGTGAAGAGAGGCAGTACATTATAATTATTATACAGTATTTATGTGAAGAGCTAAGCCATTGTCATTCAGCACAAAGCATGGAGGATCAATCCTATGTCCCATAAATGAAAGACACCCATTACATTTGCAGCCAGGCTTCAACAATCTGTCACCTGGGACAATCTAGTATGTAATTGTTTTACTTTTGGCTAATGAAAAAAAAACTAAAAGGGACAAAGAGAAAGATATCAGTATGACAAAATGCTTTACAGTAAAAAACACCTAACATTTATACAGAACAGCCATATACAGGAAAGCACTGCTTTACAGCACTTGTCTTTACGATGTTTCGCTAATGAAGTAGTTTTTCAATTACAGTAGAACCCCTGTATCCAATGGTTCAGCATCTGCTGTTTCAGTTATCCACAGTTCACTGTGGCCAAAAAATACCTCTTAATTTTGTATAATAATGGCCCTAAAGCACAAAAGTAGAAAAATTGGCAGTTCTTCAAAGCCTAAAAGAAGCCTTGAAGTGCTTCCCATCAGTGAAAAAGTGATAATTCTCCACTTACTGTGCATATTTTATCAATAAACTTTTATAATAGGTATGTATAGGACTTATATAAGGTTTGCTACTATCCACAGTTTCGGTATCCACAGCAGGTCCTTAGAACATATTCCCGTGGATACGGGGGTCCTACTGTATACCCATTCTTCATTTATTCAGACTTCCTACAATAAATATATTCACCACTCACTGTAAGATCGAAAATATTTTAAGGTAAGTAATGTGTACGGTATATACATTTTTTAGGTCTAGCTCTATTGCTCAATTAATATATGATAGTGTAAACATATTATCAGCCTTTTATATTCATTTGAGAGTGAAAAAAAGCTATGATTCACTTTACAGTGATTTTCGCTTTATAATGGTATCCTGAAATCTAACCTGCTGTATAAGCGGGGCCCTCCTGTACAAGAAACATTAAAGTTGGCCTCTAGATTACTCATTCAAGTCACATGAAAAAATTGAAATAACTGAAAAAAAATTGAAGTTCATAGAGTAAGTAATTATGAAAACTGCAAAATCTATAACTAACAAGTAAGAATTTTAAAAACAGAACCAAAATCAGGCAAATAAAGAGGCCAAAATGTTAAATGAAAAAATGAGGATAAAAATATTTTTACTACAGGAATATATATACAGTGGACCCCCGAGTTTCGTAAGGTTCTTATTTCGTAAAAATCGTGTTTCGTAAGCTTTTTTCTATTTCGAGAATCGTAAACTGGCTCGTGTTTCGTAACGTATTAGACCTGTCCGCCTGCTCCACGCCTACGCAGGACGCCCACCAGTGAAGCATTGTTTACCATTGAGAGAACATTACCCTGCGCGCTCTTTCAAACATTTACAATACATTTGGTGTCTTTTTTGGTGGTTTAGTGATTGTCACTGTGAAATAAGTCACCATGGGTGCAAAGAAGCTTCCTAGTGGCACCCCTGTGGTAGCATTCATGCAGGGAGTGTAGCATTCATGCAGGGAGTTTAGCAGGCATGCAGGGAGTGTAGCAGGCATGCAGGGAGTGTAGCAGGCATGCAGGGAGTGTAGCATTCATGCAGGGAGTTTAGCATTCATGCAGGGAGTTTAGCATTCATGCAGGGAGTTTAGCATTCATGCAGGGAGTTTAGCATTCATGCAGGGAGTTTAGCATTCATGCAGGGAGTTTAGCATTCATGCAGGGAGTTTAGCATTCATGCAGGGAGTTTAGCATTCATGCAGGGAGTTTAGCATTCATGCAGGGAGTTTAGCATTCATGCAGGGAGTTTAGCAGGCATGCAGGGAGTTTAGCATTCATGCAGGGAGTTTAGCATTCATGCAGGGAGTTAGCAGGCATGCAGGAGTTTGCAGCATGCAGGGAGTGTAGCATTCATGCAGGGAGTTTAGCATTCATGCAGGGAATTTAGCATTCATGCAGGAGTTTAGCATTCATGCAGGAGTTTAGCATTCATGCAGGGAGTTTAGCATTCATGCAGGGAGTTTAGCATTCATGCAGGGAGTTTAGCAGGCATGCAGTGAGTGTAGCATTCATGTAGGGAGTGTAGCAGGCATGCAGGGAGTTTAGCAGGGATGCAGGGGGTTTAGCAGGCATGCAGGGAGTTTAGCAGGCATGCAGGGAGTGTAGCATTCATGCAGGGAGTGTAGCATTCATACAGGGAGTTTAGCATTCATGCAGGAGTTTAGCAGGCATGCAGGGAGTTTAGCAGGCATGCAGGGAGTTTA